>CM053032.1:236340234-236507794 GCA_028564925.1 Lithobates sylvaticus
TAAAAATAATATTTGCAAAAAAAAAATATTAAAGTTCTAATCGTTCCAGTCTCAAAAAAACATGTGGATTTGTTTTTTGTCTGTGTCCCCATTGGAGGGATTTACCATCACTTCCTGCCCTAACGGGGAGTGATGGGAAATCTCCCCAACAGGAACCCAGACAGCAATAAAATCCTGCTTAAAATAATATCATGTAACAATGTAATGCTTGTATGATTTTCTAAATATTAAAGTGGAATTCCAGGACACAGTGAAGAAAATTATTATTTGATCCCCTGCAGATTTTGTAAGTTTGCCTGTTTACATAGAAATCAAGGGTCTATATTTATATTTTACATGAAAGAGACAGAATATCAACCAAAAATCCAGAAAAACACACAATACAAATGTTATAAATTGAGTTGCAGTTCAGTGAGTAAAATAAGTATTTGATCCCCAAGCAAAACATGACTTTGTACTTGATGGAGAAACCCTTGTTGGCAATCACAGAGGTAAGACGTTTCTTGTAGTTGGTTACCAGGTTTCCACACATCTTAGGAGGGATTTTGGTCCACTTTTCTTTACAGATCTTCTCTAAATCCTTAAGGTTTCTTGGCTGTCGCTTGGCAACTCAAAGTTTCAGCTCCCTCTATACATTTTCTATAGGATTAAGGGCTGGGGACTGGCTAGGCCATTCCATGACCTTAATGTGCTTCTTCTTGAGCCACTTCTTTGTTGCCTTGGCGTTACGTTTTGGGTCATTGTCATGCTAGAAGACCCCTCCATGACCCATCTTTAGTGTTAGGGAAGAAGGTTCTAATCCAAGATTTTACAAGACATGGCCCCGTCCAATGGCCCCTTAATGCAGCAAAGTTGGCCTGTACCTTTAGCAGAGAAACAGCCCCAAAGGATAATGTTTCCACCTCCATGCTTGACTGTAGTGATAGTGTTCTTAGGGTCATAGTCAGCATTTTTCTTCCCCCAACATGGCAAGTCGAGTTAATGCCAAAGAGCTCAATTTTGGTTTCATCTGACCACAGTACTTTCTCCTAATCCTTCTCTGAATCATTTAGATGTTCATTGACAAACTTCAGAAAGGCCTATACATGTGCCTTCTTGAGGAGGGGGACCTTGCAGGCGCTGCAGGATTGTAATCCGTGGCGGCGTATTGTGTCACCAACGGTTTGTTTGGTGGCTGTGGTCTCAAATGCCTTGAGATCCTTCACAAGCTCCTCTCGTGTAGTTCTGGGCTGATCCCTCAATTTTCTCATGATCATCCTTACCCCATGAGGCGAAATCTTGCATGCAGCTCCAGACCGAGGGCGATTGATGGTTATTTTGTATTTATTCCATTTGCGGATAATTGCTCCAACAGTTGTCTCCTTCTCACCAAGCTTCTTGCTGATGGTCTTGTAGCCCATTCCAGCCTTGTGCAGGTCTACAATCCTGTCCCTGACGTCCTTTGACTGCTCTGTGGTCTTGCCCATGATGGTGAGGTTTTAATGGAAGAAAGATTCTGTGGACATGTGTCTTTAAGGCCCTTTTCCCACTGAGGTGCTTTGCAGGCGCTAAAGTGCTAAAAATAGAGCCTGCAAAGCGTCCTAAAAGAGCGCTCAGTGCACTCCAATGTGAAAGCCCCGAGGGCTTTCACACTGGGGCGGTGCGCTTGCAGGACGCTGAAAAAAGTCCTGCAAGCTGCATCTTTGGAGCGCTGTATGAGCTGTGTATTTACCGCTCCTAAATCGCCCCTTTCCATTGAAAACGATGGGGCATCGATCTAAAACCCGCCTGCAAAGCACTGCTGCAGCGGCAGTTTGCAGGTTTTTCAGGCGCTAGTGGGGGTTAAAACTGCCCCGCTAGCGGCCGAAAAGCGACGCTTAAGCGACGGTAAAGCGCCGCTTTACCGCCAGTGCGCCCAGCGCCTCAGTGGGAAAGTAGCCTTATACACATAACAATTTGTCATTAGGAGCACCTTCCTAAATTGACAGGACTAATCTGTGTACCACATGAGCACCTACTGCAGCCAGTCGGTGGGAGCCAGAACTATTGTTGATTGGTAGGAGATCGAATTCTAATGCCGGCCATACACGGTTCGAATTTCGAAAGAATTTTCTTTCGAAAATCGTATCTAAGAATTTTCGTATGAATTTCGCACCATTAGTGGGCTGCAGCAACAGCCGATTTTCGTTCGGAAATCAAATTTGAGGAATCGGACATGTTAGAAATGTTTTGAAAAACTACCGATTTTCTAATCAATGATGGGATAATCGTGCGAGAAATGTAATAAGAAAAGAAAATTTACGGAGAGAAAAGAAGATTCCTGGCCAAGAAAATTCTTTTCTGTAGCAACATGAGGTGAAATTGAAGGCTTGGTCGGCCGAATTTCGAAAATCCATGGTGGCACCATCAGATCACAAAAAAAACGAACTTTCTGATTTTGAAAAGAAAATTCGTTCAAAATTCGACCATGTATGGCCTGCATTATTTTACTCACTGAACTGCAACTCCATTTATAACATTTGTATCGTGTTTTTTTTCTTCTGGATTCTTGGTTGATATTCTGTCTCTAACATTTAACCACTTTCAGACCGGACCAATTTGCAGCCAAAGGACCAGGCCCCTTTTTGCGATTCGGCACTGCGTCGCTTTAAACTGACAATTGCGCGGTCGTGCGACGTGGCTCCCAAACAAAATTGACGTCCTTTTTTTCCCACAAATAGAGCTTTCTTTTGGTGGTATTTGATCGCCCCTGCGGTTTTTATTTTTTTGCGCTATAAACAAAAATAGAGCGACAATTTTGAAAAAAATGCATTATTTTTTACTTTTTGCTATAATAAATATCCCCCAAAAATATATAAAAAAACTTTTTTTTTCCTCAGTTTAGGCCGATACTTATTCTTCTACATATTTTTGGTAAAAAAAATCACAATAAGCGATTATTGATCGGTTTGCGCAGAAGTTATAGCGTTTTCAAGATAGGGGATAGTTTTATAGCATTTTTATTAATAATTTTTTTTTTTTATTAGTAATGGCGGAGATCTGCGATTTTTTTTGTGACTGCGACATTATGGCGGACACATCGGACATTTTTGACACATTTTTGGGACCATTGTCATTTTTACAGCAATTAATGCTATTTAAATGCACTGATTCCTGTAAAAATGACACTGGCAGTGAAGGGGTTAACCACAAGGGGGCAGTGTAGGGGTTAAGTAGGCCTAGGGGTGTGTTTCTTACTGTGGGGGGGCGTGGCTGTCAGCTAGTGAATGCTGATCTCTGCTCCAATCACAGGGAGCAGAGATCGGCATCACTAGTTGCTAGGCAGAACGGGGAGATGCTGTTTATCTCGGCATCTCCCCGCTCAGCCGTCCCGTGAGACGATCGCGGATGTCCCCGCGGCGATCGAGTCCGCGGGGACCGCGATCAGACTCACGGGGGTCCCGACCGGCGCGGGAGCGCGCCGCTCCCGATGGCACGGACAGGCAGAAAGGAGGGACTTATATATACGCCCTCCTGCCTGTCCGTGCCATTCTGTCGACGTACATCTGTGTGCGCCGGTCGGTAAGTGGTTAAATACACCTATGATAACATTTTTATAGACCCTTAATTTCTTTGTAAGGGATCAAATAATTATTTTTCCCCACTGTATACCTTAAAATGCTCCCTCCCCCTTCCCAACACCTATTCTGTTAAACCTGTGTAAGAAAGATCCGTATACCTACCTATTTTCAGGGCACTGTGATCTGCTCCCCTGTGTCCGCTAGCGGCAGCTTCAGGGGAGAGGAGGGAGCACCGACTTGGATGGATCATAGTAAACCTTTGGGTGACGTCACCATTCAGGCATTTCAGCTGTCAGTCAAGTGCTCTCTCCCCTGCAGCCGGCGCTGGGTGACACAGGGGATCATGTTACCAGACTGGACTTGGGCAGGACGCAAAGACATATTTCCCTATTGGGGACACAGACACTAATACAAACCCAACAGACATTCTAACCATTCCATTGTTTATCTAAAAGGAAAGAAAAAAAGTAACAAAGATTAGGCTGGAGTTCTTAAACCAATCATTTTGTTTAACCTTTTCTGTCATCTTGTTACTATTGTGAATTTGTCATTGTTTGTGTCATGAAAATTAGTCCAGAATTGATTAATCTTTGTGAAATTATTCTTCACATTGTACTGTAAATAAATGACTAAGACAAAAAGCAGCAGAAGAAAATTTTTATTGCATCCTTTAGATATTCGAATTTTGTTTTCCATACTCCTCTTATCTCATACAATAATGTAATGTGATCGTTCATTTCCATAATGAAGAAAAATGAAATATTTGCTGTGGGACATCAATAATATAAAAAAAAGGCACTGGAAAAAAAAGCATGACAGTACAAGTTGGAGAAATTACGAACCACTCCCTGAAGCAGAAGAACATTCCACAAACTTTTAGAAGGAGCAGAAAATAGTATCATCCATTGCAGGTGGAAAATATTGTATGTCACAGAGAGATGCAGCTGCCATATTCTCCAATGCCCACCAATATGACAGCTTTGTACAAATAACGTTGACGTTTAGGCAATTTTGACATAGATACAGCTTGGTCTAATACAAGTACGTATGTGTCATACCTGTAGGATCTCAGTGGAAGCTACTACAGTGATTGCCGCTAGGTTATGTTTACCATGTCAAGCAGTGTTAATTTTGATGCTAAATCTTGATTTAGTTTTAGACATAGTCTTTGGACTAAAATGCCATTTTAGTTTTAGTTGTATTTTAGGTGACTAATATGCAATTTTTTCGTTTATTTAAAGTAATAATGAAAATTATGGGGCACTATTCCTCCTGGAACACCAATGATGGGGCACTATTCCTCCCGAGAACACCAATGATGGGGCACTATTCCTCCCGGGAACACCAATGATGGGGCAGCACTATACCTCCTGGGAACACCAATGATGGGGCAGCACTATTCCTCCCGGGAACACCAATGATGGGGCACTATTCCTCCTGGGAACACCAATGATGGGGCACTATTCCTCCCGGGAACACCAATGATGGGGCAGCACTATACCTCCTGGGAACACCAATGATGGGGCAGCACTATTCCTCCCGGGAACACCAATGATGGGGCACTATTCCTCCTGGGAACACCAATGATGGGGCACTATTCCTTCCGGGAACACCAATGATGGGGCACTATTCCTCCCGGGAACACCAATGATGGGGCAGCACTATTCCTCCCGAGAACACCAATGATGGGGCACTATTCCTCTTGGGAACACCAATGACGGGGCACTATTCCTCCCGAGAACACCAATGACAGGGCACTATTCCTCCCGGGAACACCAATGATGGAGCACTATTCCCCCCCCCCCCCAGGAACACTAATCGGGCACTATTCCCCCATCCCCCTCCCCGGAACACCAATAGGGCACTATTTCCTCCCTTTCCAGGAAAACCAATGACGGGGCACTATTCCTCCCACTGACACCAATGACGGGGCACTACTTCTCCCAGGAACACCAATGATGGGACACTATTCCCCCCCCAGGAACACCAATGGGGCACTATCCCCCCATCCCCCTCCCAGGAACACCAATGGGGCACTATTCCCCCATCCCCCTCCCAGGAACACCAATGGGGCACTATTTCCCCCCCTCCCAGGAAAACCAGGAATAGTGCCCCATCATTGGTGTACACAAGAGGATTCTAACGGACTGGCAGGGAGGAAGGTGCGAACCAACTAATCGATAATGAAAATCATTGACATCGATTTTCATTATCGATTATTATCAATAATATCGATTAATCGTTTCAGCCCTAGAAACTACATTTCCTATGAGGCATTGCAAGGCAAGACTTGTAGTTCTGCAACAGCTGGAGGGCCACAGGTTACCTACCCCTGAGTTAAAGTGCTTGTAACCTTATAAAACCATTCACTGCCAGCCTCTTCTCTTTTATGCAGCGATAACGCACTCTGTAAGTGTTTGTTGAAAACGAACTTTAGGCCAGTCACGTGACTCCCGGCCGCTCTCCTTCTCCGATCTATGGGTAGCAGCGGGAGGGGTTGAGATCCCCTTCTGACATCAGTCGGAGAGGTCATGTGATCACCGCGCTGGCCGCTCGGCCCCTCCCGATGTAGCCTTTAGATGGGGGAGGAGAGTCATGTGACCGGTCTGAAGCTATCTGAAAAAAGGTATTTAGAGGCTTAGTTTTCAACAAACACTAATGCCCCGTACACACGGTCGGAAATTCCGACCACAAAATCTGCCGGATTTTTTCAGACGGATTTTGTCCGACACAGGTGTTGCATACACACGGTCGGACAAAGTTGTCGGAAAATCCGATCATCCTGAACGTGGTGACGTTCATTGCGTACGACGGGACTACGTAGAGACTAGTAGCCAATAGCTTTGGTCTTGTAATGTGATCTGAGCATGCGTGGCACTTTGTCCGTCGGAATTCGCTACACACGATCGGAAAAAGTCCGGTAGGACTTTGGTGTCGGAAAATTTGAGAGCAGGAGATAAAACTTTGTCCGTCGGAAAATCCGACGGAAAAAGTCAGATGGAGCCTACAAACGGTCGGAATTTCTGACAACATTGTCCGATAGGACATTTTCCGTCGGAAAATCCGACCGTGTGTATGGGGCATTACACTGTGTGTTATGGCTGGATACAAGAGAGGGGCTGGCAGTGACATTTTTTAAAGTTTACTTTACTACTAGGGCTGAGGTCTGAGAAAAGCAGAAGTTCCGGTGGGTCAACGTCCCTCCCCCACATTTTCGTTCCGTTTTTATTAGCTGATGAAAATTGGAATTGATTTTCGTCATAGTTTTCGTCTATTGATGACAATTTTTATTGATTTTCATTGACTTTTCGTCATTGAAAACATAGCACTGACAAAAACTATTTTCGTCGATGAAATACACTGGTGTTGAGTGGCTGCCTTGCTGCATTGTGAACACAAGAGGTCACCTGCCCTGCAGGGGCGCCATTCAAAGAGCACTAAAGTGTTCTCTAATTGCACGAGGTGAAGAGGCAGGGTGGTGATGTCATGATCTCCACCTCACCCAGTCAATGAACACTTTGCAATTATCAAGAAAATGTAGTTTTCTCTGAATGGCACCTGTGCCAAGGGAGCAACCTCCTGTGCAGGGCAGCCACTCGGCACAGAATCCAGAAGCTTGTGGAGATCATTGTAGTATTAGTGTCTACTACAGTGATTTCCAGCTTCCGTAGGGATCCCACAGGTATGACACTATATTACCAAAAGTATTGGGACACCTGCCCTTACACGCACATGAACTTTAGTGGCATCCCAGTCTTAGTCTTAGTATAATATTGAGTTGGCCCACCCTTTGTGGCTTTAACAGCTTCAACTCTTCTGGGAAGGCTGTCCAAGGTTTAGGAGTGTGTCTATGGGAATGTTTGACCCTTCTTCCAGAAGTGCATTTGTGAGGTCAGGCACTGATGTTGGACAAGAAGGCCTGGCTTGCAGTCTCCGCTCTAATTCATCCCAAAGGTGTTCTATCGTGTTGAGGTCAGGACTCTGTGCAGGCCAGTCAAGTTCCTCCACCCCAAACTCGCTCATCCATGTCTTTAAGGACCTTGCTTTATGCACTGGTGCGCAGTCAAGTTGGGACAGGACGGGGTCCTCGCCAAACTTTTCCCACAAAGTTGGGAGCATAAAATTGTCCAAAATGTCTTGATATGCTGATGCCTTGTGAGTTCCCTTCACTTGAACTAAGGGGCCAAGCCCAAGCCCTGAAAGACAACCCCACACCATAATCCCCCACTACCAAATGACCTGGACCAGTGCACACACAAGGTCCATAAAGACGTGGATGAGTGAGTTTGGGGTGGAGGAACTTGACTGGCCTGTACAAAGTCTTGACCTCAACCTGATAGAACACCTTTGGAATGAATTAGAGCGCAGACTGTGTGCCAGGCCTTCTCGTCTTCTGGAAGAATGGTCAAACATTCCCATAGACACACTCTAAAGCCCCATACACACGGTCGGATTTTCCGATGGATTCTGTCCTATCGGACAATGTTGTCGGAAATTCCGACCGTGTGTAGGCACCATCGGACATTTTCCATCGGATTGTCCGACGGACAAAGTTGTATCTCCTGCTCTAAAAATTTTCCGACAACAAAGTCCGATCACACCAATTCCGATCGTGTGTAGCGAATTCCGACGGACAAAGTGCCACACATGCTCAGATCACATTACAAGACCAAAGCTATTGGCTACTAGCCTCTACGTAGTCCCGTCGTAGGCAACAAACGTCACCACGTTCAGGATGATCGGATTTTCCGACAACTTTGTCCGACCGTGTGTATGCAACACCAGTGTCGGACTACATCCGTCGAACCAAATCCGATGGATTTGGTGGTCGAATTTTCCGACAGTGTGAATGGGGCTTTAAACCTTGCGGACAGCCTTCCCAGAAGAGTTGAAGCTGTTATAGCTGCAAAGGGTGGGCCAAGTCAATATTGAACCCTACAGACTAAAGCCCCATACACACGGTCAGAAAATCCGACCACCAAATCCATCGGATTTGGTTCGACGGATTTTGTCCGACACTGGTGTTGCATACACACGGTCGGACAAAGTTGTCGGAAAATCCGATCATTCTGAACGTGGTGACGTTTGTTGCCTACGACGGGACTACGTAGAGGCTAGTAGCCAATAGCTTTGGTCTTGTAATGTGATCTGAGCATGCGTGGCACTTTGTCCGTCGGAATTCGCTACACACGATCGGATTTGGTGTGATCGGACTTTGTTGTCAAAAAATCTATCCAGCAGGAGATAGGACTTTGTCCGTCGGACAATCCGATGGAAACTGTCCGATGGTGCCTACACACGGTCGGAAATTTCCGACAACATTGTCCGATAGGACAGAATCCATCGGAAAATCCGACCGTGTGTATGGGGCTTAAGACTGCCATTAAAGTTCATGTGCGAGTAAAGGTAATATAGTGTACATAATTACATTGGTCCAAACCTGGAATTTAGCTTTAAAGATATGTCCTTTAAGACAAAGTGCACTGATCCTTTTTGCCTCTTTTGCCTGAGCTAAACTAACCCACCTTCCCCCTTCAAAGATGCATACTTACCTCGGTCTGGTGGTAGTTATTTAACATCCTGGTGCTGCCTGCGTGTTACAGCTGTACTCCCCCACCCACTTTGGGAGATTTCGTCAAACTTCCTGTTGCGTCTCTAGGACAGGAAGTGAAGGGAAATATCCCCAGCGATGCCCAAACAGAAAAAAAAATAACCTGACAGGACTTTTAACCCTTCCCTATCCTATCCATAGCTAAAAAGAAACAAAAAAGTTTTGGATATACATACACTTTAAGGTGCACTTATCCTTTATAGCTGAACTCCCAGGAAAGTAAAAGTGCTCTCAGCAGATAATGCAGTCAAGCTATATTAAGAAACACATTCGACCAGGACGCAGAGCCGTTATTGGGACTTTATTTTAGTTTTAGATGAGTTCTGCCTTTATTGTAACCTGAAAGTATAGGGCCAGGATTGGGCTAAGGCAGGGCCGTCTTTAATATTGATTGGACCCTGGGCACAAATTTTCTTGCCCCCCCCCCCCCCCCCATGCATTTTCTCTCTCCACCTGCTTTGAGGCATAAAATAAATAGCAGCTAGACTCAAAATCAGTTTACTGGATCACATGAGGCAGCGATTGCGATTGGTTGCCAGAGG
This sequence comes from Lithobates sylvaticus, assembly GCA_028564925.1. Taxonomy (NCBI): domain Eukaryota; kingdom Metazoa; phylum Chordata; class Amphibia; order Anura; family Ranidae; genus Lithobates; species Lithobates sylvaticus. Next base: position 236,349,927 of record CM053032.1, read on the forward strand.
TTAAAGTGTATCGTTACCGCTCACTGATTTGTTGTTAGAGGTTACAGCACATGATTTATGTTTGTTGATTGGTTGCTAGAGATTACTGTACATCAATACTGCTCACTGATTGGTTGCTAGAGGTTACTACACATCATTACTGCTCACTGATTGATTTCTAGAGGTTACAGTACATCATCTACTCACTGCCTGTACACCATGGACTAAGGAGGTGAGGGGATCCATTGATAGACAGAAAACTCCTAGGGATCCTAGGACTCCTGGGATCAGTGGCAGTGCTGGGTGGAGGGGTGGGTGTGATCAATTTCCAGCATGCCCCTTTATCTCCCCAGTGGTAGCATTCCGTATAGGTGATGGTGGATATGACCTAAGGGGGGCATGATATACAAATGAATACTGCCTCTATTTACATATGAATGCTGCCGGTCTTCCGCTATTTGCATATGAATGCAGCCGCTATTTACATACCAATGCTGGTATTTACATGTAAACACAGGGTCTGCAGGTGGGTCATCTGTACACAACAATAGGGCAGAGCTGGGCAGCATTATTAACAGAACTTCACACTGAGATATCAGGACACAGCACTGGACTAAAACCTCAAGGGACGAGGGAATTTAAACTAGGATAGTTGGCAAGTATGGGGCAGCTGCTTTGCACCCCACAATAATGACAGGGCAGCTACCCCTTTTGCCCTGCCTTAAAGACGGCCCTGGAGTAAGGTGGTGCAATTGTGTCCAGCTTAAAGTAAATTTTTCAGTAATTTTATAAGTCTACATGAATAAATGATTCAGGTCATGTGATCAGCTTATCGCACACTCACAACCATTACGCTGATTGCAGGTGGTGTGGGGCAACACTCCTTCCCAGGCGCAGTACAATTCAAACACAAGTAGTCAGCACTCAAGTAAATCCAGGGGAAAAATAATAATTTTTAGCAAGTACAGGGTAAAAACCATATGGCATTGGCGCGTTTTGGCCAGTCCACGCTTTAGTTGTAGATGGATAAGTACATTTCTGGTAAGTCACAATATACAGCATAATTTTTCAAAAATGCTGCAACTTTTATCATTAAAAAGCATGTGAGCTTGCATTCCAGGCAAGTGAAGCTGCCTAGACTGAAATGCAGTCATCAGTCAGCTGCAGACAGGAGGAAGTATTTGTTTAGTCTCTAGTAATTACCAAGAATATACAATGGTACATTATATCTTTTATGATTAAAAAGTAGTCCTTAAAGGAGAAGTGCAGAAAGTAAAAAGAAACAAACATACATACTCACCTACGGTGTACTGAATGGCTGCAGCAACTGTCCGATGCTGCAGCTGCCCCCCCCCCCCCCCCCCCCGCTGTCTCTAAGCCAGACAACTGAGCAATCACGTGACCATGTCAGTTTGTGCTCTGCCCCTTCTATGCTCACAGGAGTGCCAGGCTGTGAAATGTGGAGTGAGCAGGAGCTGCTGGCTCAGCCTCTCATCGGTGTGTTGAGAGGCTGAGCCAGCTGCCAGTCAGGCATCTGGGTGGATCCCAACATTATTGTCCAGTGGCTGGAGCGGCTCAGCTAATCTGGGTCACAGGAGTGCAAAAGAAAGTGCACTCCTGTGACCCACAACAGAAGTACGGTCAAAAAGAAACTTTGGCCATACTTCTCTTTTAACGGGGAAGAAAAGCCCTCCCGAGTCAATACTTTGTAGAACCACCTTTCGCTGCAATTACAGCTGCAAGTCTTTTTGGGGATGTCTCTACCAGCTTTGTACATCTAGAGAATAACATTTTTGTCCATTCTTCTTTGCAAAATAGCTCAAGCTCTGTCAGATTGAATGGAGAGCGTCTGTGAACAGCGATTTTCATGTCTTGTCACAGATTCTCAATTGGATTTAGGTCTGGACTTTGACTGGGCCATTCTAACACATGCATATGCTTTGATTTAAACCATTCCATTGTAGCTCTGGCTGTATGTTTAGGGTTGTTGTCCTGCTGGAAGGTGAACCTCCGCCCCAGTCTCAAGTCTTTTGCAGACTCTAATGCCGCATACACACGATTGGAAATTCCGCCAGCAAAAGTCCGATGAGAGCTTTTGATCGGAAATTCCGACCGTGTGTACGCTCCATCTGACTTTTGCTGGTGGAATTCCCGGCAGCAAGAGATTGAGAGCATGTTCTCTATTTTTTCGGTCGGAAAAAGTTTCCGATCCGAAATGCCGATCGTCTGTACAAATGCCAAAGCGCAAAATTCCTACGCATGCTCGGAAACAATTCGACGCATGCTCGGAAGCATTGAACTTAATTTTCTCGGCTTGTCGTAGTGTTGTACGTCACTGCGTTCTTTCTGGACGATCGAAAGTTCATAGAACTTTTGTGTGGCCGTGTGTATGCAAGCCAAGCTTGAGCGGAATTCCGTTGGAAAAACCATCCAAGGTTTTTCCGATGGAAAACCCGCTTGTGTCTACGCGGCATAACAGGTTTTCTTCTAAGATTGCCCTGTATTTGGCTCCATCCATCTTCCCATCAACTCTGACCAGCTTCCCTGTCCCTGCTGAAGAAAAGCATCTGTCAGAGAACTCACGCGTTCCATGCCCGTCCTCGTCTAGTAGGGGTTAATCTCCGTTCGGCAAGCGCCAATACCCATGCGCAGCCTTCTCAACGAAACCGAACGTGCGGGCGTACCCACGTACCAACGCTGACCTGTGCGCGCCCTCGTTTGTCAATACGAACGAGGGCACGCACTTCCACGTCAGCACGAACGTGTGCGCGTAATCACGCACGGACCCGTACCTCCACCAATCCCAGCACAAGGCGCCCTATATAAACAGGGCCTTCACATGGTGTCAGTGCTGGATCGTCTTCAGTCTTATCTCCTGAATACCTGCCTGAAGTTCCTGCCTACCTTGGTCCTGATTCACCTGGTTTTCCTGTTACCCTTCCTGGATTGACCCCGCTTACTGATTGCTTCCTTTGGTTTGACCTCAGCTTGGATCCCTGGACTACGGCTCTGCTCTCTGATTCAGTACCTTATCACCTGCCTGTTGCCAACCTATTGCCTGCCTTGACCACGAACTTGCCTTCTGCCTTGTACCCTGTTTGCCAGCCAGTTGCCGACCTACTTGCCTGCTTTTTGACCACGAACTTGCCCTCTGCCTTGTACCTTGCTTGCCAGCCAGTTGCCGACCTGTTTCCTGTCTTGACCTCGCGGTGCCTACAACCATCTGTTCGGCTGTTGCTGCACACAGCCTTGGATACCAACGTGAACACCAGCTCTTCAGAGGAACCAGTACTTCCAAGCACCAGTCTACCAGCCGCAGGCACTTGCACCCTTTCGTGCCCCAGCACTCCCTGTTCCCACCACCAGGGGTGTTTGGACCGGAACCGTGCACGAGGCCATCCCCAGCATCCGGACTCCGCTGTAAGGTACGTGACAGTACGATCCAGCCAGAATGGAGTCCGAAGGGGGTGCCTCGCCTTTGGAAGCTTTGTGCCAACAGATGTCGGCCCTTACCCTAGCAGTCCAGGGCCTGCGAGATGGCTATCATCAACTAGAACAGAGAGTGGAATCCATGGCCCCGGGCTCTGCAACTCATCAGGCCTCCCTGACATCCCGGTTTTCCGGCTCAGCAACCTCTGCATCGGCACCCACATTAATGATGCCACCCCCAGAACCTCGTGTGCCCCCACCGGAACGGTTTTCAGGGGACCGCAGTAAGTTCCGCTCCTTCAGGAATGCCTGTCGGCTCTACTTCCTGCTACAACCTCGCACCTTCTCCCTGGAGAGCACTAAGGTGGGGTTCATAGTCTCCCTACTCCAAGGGGAGCCTCAGACCTGGGCCCACCGTATGTTGGAACAAGCCAGTCCTCTTCTGGACACCCTGGACTCATTTTTGGATGAAATGGCCAAACTGTATGATGATCCTCAGCGCACCACAACAGCAGAAGCCAGCCTCCATGCCCTCCAACAAGGGCGCCGGCCAGTAGAGGACTACGTAACAGACTTTAGGCGGTGGAGTTCCGACACCTCTTGGAACGACGCCGCACTCCTCTATCAGTTCCGCATAGGCCTCTCCGAAGCTCTGAAGGATGAGCTAGCCCGAGTGGGAATCCCTAGTTCTTTGGAGGATTTGATTCAGCTGTCTATCCAGATAGACCGTCGTTTAAGAGAGCGGAGGTCCGAGAGGTCCAGCGTGACACGCCCCACATGGGTGTTACCCAAGGGTCCCAACTACCCTCCTACTCCCGTTTCCAACGTGCCTGCTGCCAACCCAGGAGCACCAGAGCCCATGCAAGTCGGCTTACTCCGCTCACCCTTATCACCCGAGGAGAAACAGCGGCGTCGCCAGAACAACCTCTGCCTCTACTGTGGGGAAGCTGGGCACTACGCCAACACATGCCCGAATAAGATCCGTAAGTTCAATTCATCATCCCGTGTGCCTTTCGCCTTGTCTCTAATAAAAGCCGCTCACATCGCTGTTCCTATTTCCTTACAGCTCCCAGGAGAAATACTCCAAGTCCAGGCTATAATTGACTCTGGCGCATGTAGCTGCTTTGTGGATCATGCCTTCGCTCTACAACATAACATCCCATTAACACCTAAGCAGCATCAACTCTCCATACGGCTAGCAGATGGGTCAAATATCAAGTCCGGGCCCATTACCCTGGAGACACAACCCCTGTTCACCAGCATCCCACCAGGTCACCAGGAGCTACTCCGTCTGGATGTCATCTCCTCACCTTTGTTTCCTGTCATCCTAGGAATGCCTTGGCTACAGGCCCACAATCCCCAGGTCAACTGGGTCACCGGTGAGGTGACCTTTCAGTCCTCTTACTGTCTACAGAACTGTCTCAAGACCTTCCACCAGATTCCACCAGTTATTGGGTGCCTAAAAACGGACTCTGAATTCAAAGAGTTGGTGCCACCAGTGTACCACAACTTCCTGGACGTGTTCGATAAACAGAAAGCAGACACTCTTCCTCCCCATCGGGTCTACGACTGCCCGATTGAGTTACTACCTGGGGCCGAAATCCCTTTCGGGCGGATCTTTCCCCTGTCCGAACCTGAACTCCTGGTCCTCAAGGAGTACATCGATGAGAACCTCAAAAAGGGATTCATCCGACATTCCTCCTCCCCAGCGGGAGCCGGAATATTCTTTGTGGAAAAAAGAGATCACTCACTCCGCCCATGTGTGGATTACAGGGACCTGAATAAAGTGACAATTAAGAATCGGTACCCGCTTCCACTAGTCCCGGAATTATTTCAGAGACTCCGCTCAGCAAAAATATTTACGAAATTGGACCTACGTGGGGCCTATAACCTGATCAGAATACGCAAGGGTGACGAATGGAAGACAGCATTCCGGACACGTTTTGGCCACTTCGAATATTTAGTCATGCCATTCGGACTATGCAACGCCCCGGCCACTTTTCAGCATTTTGTTAATAATATTTTCAGAGACTTTCTAGATTCCTTTGTAATCGTCTACCTGGACGATATCCTGATATTCTCCACCTCTCTAGAAATTCATCGTGATCATGTCAAGCAAGTTCTGGGCAGATTAAGGCAACATGGACTTTACGCAAAAGCCGAAAAATGTGAATTCGAACGCCAGACCATTCACTTCCTCGGCCTGGTTATATCAACTGGGGGTGTAGCCATGGATCCCCAGAAAGTCTCTGCCATCATGTCCTGGCCACCTCCAAATGACAAAAAGGGGGTGCAACGTTTTGTCGGGTTCTCAAATTTTTATAGAAAATTCATCAGGAACTTCTCCAAGATCATCGCACCTATCACTCAGCTCACCAAGAAGCAAAGCCGCTTCCAGTGGACTTCAGCGGCCCAAACCGCCTTTGACCAATTAAAAAGGGCATTCACCTCCGCTCCAGTACTGAAGCACCCTGACCCTGCATTACCCTACACTCTGGAGGTCGATGCTTCAGAGAGTGCAGTGGGAGCCATCCTGTCTCAACGCCAGGGACCCAAGTCTCTAATGCACCCGGTGGCTTTCTTTTCCAGGAAACTAGGTGTATCAGAAAGGAACTATGACGTAGGTGACCGAGAACTCCTAGCAATAAAACTGGCCCTGGAAGAATGGCGGTATCTCCTGGAAGGGGCAGCACATCCGATACTGATCTTCACAGATCACAAAAATTTAGAATACCTCAGAACTGCCAGACGCCTTAGACCCCGACAGGCCAGATGGGCTCTTTTCTTTTCCCGTTTTAATTTTCATATTACTTATCGCCCTGGATCTAAAAACGTTAAACCCGATGCCTTATCCCGAATGTTCACAGAACTTGAAACCCCGTCTCCACCAGATACTATCCTGCAAGCAGGGAATTTTCTCCTGACCCAATCCAGTTTCATGACACAGCTCCGCCAAGCTTCCGTGGAAACACAATTACCTCCGGGCATCAACCTTCAGGAGAAGGATGGTTTTTTTTGGCTCAACAATAAAATTTTTATCCCTCAAAGCCTACGCACCACCGTCTTACAGGCCTGCCATGACTATCCTCTGGCGGGTCACTTTGGGGGCCACAAGACTATGGATCTAATCCAGAGACACTTTTGGTGGCCAAATCTGGCCAGGGACTGCAGGAATTATGTTAACTCTTGTCTAATTTGTCTCAGAAATAAAAGCAGTAAAAATAAATCATGGGGCCTGCTAAAACCACTGTCTATTCCCGAGAGACCATGGGACAAAATCGCCATGGATTTTATTGTGGAGCTTCCCCCCTCTAAAGGGTTCTCTTCTATTTTTGTGGTGGTAGACCGCTTTTCTCGGATGGCACATTTCATTCCCATGAAAGGGACACCTTCGGCAATTGAAACCGCCAGGATCTTCATTAAAGAAATTGTCAGACTTCATGGAATCCCCAGTGACATCGTCTCTGACCGTGGAGTGCAGTTCACGTCCAAGTTTTGGAGGTCGTTATGCAAGGCACTAGGTATTAAATGTAGTCTCTCTTCAGCTTACCATCCACAGACCAACGGGCAGACCGAACGTACCAACCAAACGTTGGAACAATACCTACGTTGCTTCTCCTCGTTTTCCCAAGAGGATTGGGCCTCATTGCTTCCCTTGGCAGAATTTGCTTTTAACAATTCCATCCACTCCACCACAAACCAATCACCGTTTTTCTCCAACTACGGATTTCATCCCTCCTTTCTACCCGCACTTGTGCCCGAATCTTCTGTACCGGCTGTTCAAGATAGACTGGATTTCCTTTCCTCCAACAACCAGATGCTCAGGGAAACTATTGCTAAAGCACAGGAGGATGACAAAAAATACTTCGACAAGAAGAGAAGGGGAGAATTGAACTTGGAGGTAGGAGATCGTGTGTGGCTATCTACTACAAACTTAAAACTAGCATGCCCCTCCAAGAAATTGGGACCTAGATACTTGGGCCCTTTCCCTGTCAAGAGAAAGGTCAACCCAGTGGCCTATGAACTTGAACTCCCTGCCTCATTCAGGATACATCCGGTGTTTCATGTCTCCCTACTTAAACCTGATGTTCCAAATTCCTTTCCAGATCGTGAAGTGGGACCTCCAGAGGCTATCCGAGTGAATGGGGAAGAGGAATTTGAAATTGAAGCTATCCTGGATCACAGAAAACGGCAAGGTGAGGACCAATATTTAATTAAATGGAAAGGTTTTGGCCCAGAAGAAAATTCCTGGGAACCAAGAACGAATCTTCATGCCCAGAGACTTATACAGGCTTTTCATCGTTCCCGCTCCCAGGGTTCGTTTCAAAGAGGCATCCGGAGGCTGCCCCTAAGGAGGGGGCAATGTCAGAGAACTCACGCGTTCCATGCCCGTCCTCGTCTAGTAGGGGTTAATCTCCGTTCGGCAAGCGCCAATACCCATGCGCAGCCTTCTCAACGAAACCGAACGTGCGGGCGTACCCACGTACCAACGCTGACCTGTGCGCGCCCTCGTTTGTCAATACGAACGAGGGCACGCACTTCCACGTCAGCACGAACGTGTGCGCGTAATCACGCACGGACCCGTACCTCCACCAATCCCAGCACAAGGCGCCCTATATAAACAGGGCCTTCACATGGTGTCAGTGCTGGATCGTCTTCAGTCTTATCTCCTGAATACCTGCCTGAAGTTCCTGCCTACCTTGGTCCTGATTCACCTGGTTTTCCTGTTACCCTTCCTGGATTGACCCCGCTTACTGATTGCTTCCTTTGGTTTGACCTCAGCTTGGATCCCTGGACTACGGCTCTGCTCTCTGATTCAGTACCTTATCACCTGCCTGTTGCCAACCTATTGCCTGCCTTGACCACGAACTTGCCTTCTGCCTTGTACCCTGTTTGCCAGCCAGTTGCCGACCTACTTGCCTGCTTTTTGACCACGAACTTGCCCTCTGCCTTGTACCTTGCTTGCCAGCCAGTTGCCGACCTGTTTCCTGTCTTGACCTCGCGGTGCCTACAACCATCTGTTCGGCTGTTGCTGCACACAGCCTTGGATACCAACGTGAACACCAGCTCTTCAGAGGAACCAGTACTTCCAAGCACCAGTCTACCAGCCGCAGGCACTTGCACCCTTTCGTGCCCCAGCACTCCCTGTTCCCACCACCAGGGGTGTTTGGACCGGAACCGTGCACGAGGCCATCCCCAGCATCCGGACTCCGCTGTAAGGTACGTGACAGCATCCCCACAACATGATGCTGCCACCACCATGTTTCACGGTGGGGATGGTGTGTTCAGGGTGATGTGCAGTGTTAGCCCCATACACACGGTCGGACTTTTTCATGGATTTGGTCCGATCGGACAAGGTTGTTGAAAAATCAGACCGTGTGTATGCACCATCGGACAGTGTTCGTCGGTTTGTCCGTCGGACAAAGTCTTATCTCCTGCTGGAAAGATTTGCCGTCAACCCGGTCCGATCACACCAAATCCGAGCGTGTGTACGCTTGTCCGACGGACAAAGTGCTACGCATGCTCAGAAGAAATTCTGTGACGGAAGCGCTCGGTCAGGTAAAACTACCTTTCCTAATCGACACAGCACATTCGTCACGCTGCAATGTTAAAATGTCTTTAATGCAGCGCATTCTCTTTTTCTTTACAATGCAACAAGAATGACATGTTTTAGCTGCTCCTATTCACCCGCACTTCTCACAAACTTACTTCTTTATTACTTTGCAGCATTTATACACTACATGTTTATTTTTACTCAGATCGTAATACAATCTTTCTTATTTTTTTACCATGATTTTTTTTTTTTTTTTTGGGGAATACATATTTGAAGGAGATTTTTTTTTGTTTTTTGGAGGGGGTTTGTATGTCTCAACTTAGCAAAACCACATTATTAACATTTGTATTTCTTGCTTAAATATACTAGGAGTTTGTTGGTTGTTGGTGCCCCTTGTTAATTATACTTTAGGATTAGTGAAATGTACCTGCCTACTCAAAGAAAAACTGTCATTGTAGAAAAGTAAAACACAATAGGCAATGATTATTTCAAATCAAAAAAACATTTATTTAGGTCTCAGCAACAAACCAAAGAGGAACGCAGCCATGGTGAAACTTGGGGAATTTGCAAAGCCTTGGACACCCATGGCAACCATCATTTTACAAACTTAAACAATTGGGGGCATGAAGAGTACCTATCTAAATAATAAGGGAGCGCAATCTGGTCCTGAAGTCCAAAACATCCGGAACTGCAGCAGATGCCATCTAGGTCCCCAGGCTCTGGTACTACGAGAGGCTCCATCTTCTCTCAGACCAGACTGAATCAAGGTCATCACTCTCTTGTCTTCCTTGTACGCTTCCTTCCACGCCGTGGTGCTGGTGCTGGTGGGGTGGCAGAAGGAGGAGGAGGAGGCGGAGCAAGGTCACTCTCGCAAACATGTGTGAGGGGAGTCATCTCCCCAGCCATCCCCTCATTTAGTATTTTGAGGATGACCTCCTCACACATGCTGCGTTGCCCCGCCTCCATACCCGTAAATTTACTGGTAACCAAGGAGGCAAAGGCCTCCTCGTAGGTGGGTGTGGCATAGAGGGAGGCTGAGGCATCTTTTATCAGCTGGAGCGCTGACTCTCCCACCTCCCCCATGTTTTTCGCCCTTCTGTAGGGAAGGCGGAGGGGAGGGACTTGGGAGACAGTCAGGCTCCTACGCCTACCCCCCTGTTGGCTGCCACTACCCCCTGCCTCCTCCTGACTGCCACCTTCCACAGCCACCTCCTGGCTGAGGTCTTCCTGTGTATGAAAAAGGGACATAGTTTCAGTTATTTGTTCATCAAACACACACAATTCTCATCTAGTGACTGTTGCAAAATGTTTTCAAATACAAAACCATACAATTCTCAGCCCTGCAGTTTAGATTCTTCCCAAAAATGTCTCCCACACCACTGTCTGTTGATATGTCAATCACGTTAGGAAATAAGCAATTGGGGATCCTGAATTAATTGAACATCATTCATTATTCCCCAAACTGGTTACAAAACTACTATACCTGGAACAAGCTGGGCACCTGCACATCTTCCATACTGGAAGGCCCAGGTTGGTCCTCGGAAGCCTCATCAGGGGTGGCGTGCGTGGAAGGACGCGTGCAAGGAAGAGTCGAGAGTGACTTCCTGACAGTAGCCTGGTCTTTGAGAAAGTGGAGCCTGTCATAGTACCAGAGCGTGGGGACATGGACATCAGCTGCTGCAGCTCCAGATGCTTGTGACTTCAGGACCCTATTGCGCTCCCGGAAATAGGTACTCTTCATGTTGGTGATCTTCACTTTTAAGTTTGCCACGGTTGCCATGGGCAGGGTAGGCTTTACAAATGCCACCAGTTTCAGCAGGGCTGCGTACCTCTTTGGTCTGTTGCTATAATCCCTGTGTTTCGCCTGCCATAAGAGGGGGAATTGCCGGTATTTATCAATGAAGTGTGGGAGAAAGCTCACGTTGTAGAAGGCCTCCATCACCTCTGCAAGACACAACGCCACACAAAACAATATAAATAATGTCAGCCTAAACTCTCCTAATCACATCCATAAAGAAGCCTCAAGTTCTAATCAGTCTAGGCTAGTTATGTACCAACGTCAAATTGTACCTTCGTTTGTAGCGATCGTCTCGTGCGTGAGCTTTCTCTCCCCTCGTCTCCCAGATCGTGGCTACGACACAGGCGTGTGACGTTTTATATACAGTGCGCATGCGTCAAACTCCGCCCGCCCCTGACGATCTTTCTCGTCTATTCCCCACCCCTTCTCTTTACGGCGCAGTGGGGAGAGCACATGGCGGGGACACAGCAGGTGCGCCCCAAATATCCCCCCAACGAGGAGGTGGACGAGGAAAGTCCGGAGGCACAAACGTCCCGATCCCGGAGCCTGAAATTCAAGGCCTCCAATATGTCATTTGGAGAAATGTTGGAGATGGTGGACATATTAAAGAGGAGCGACTATGATGGGAAGTATGGGCCTTACCTCAACCCCAATGTCCGCAAGGCCAAGATCATGTCTAAAGTTGTGAGAAGGCTGTACAATCATTTTGGGGTACAACGATCCAAGGAGCAACTCAGGAAACGCTGGTCAGACCTGAAACTGAGGGAGGCCGATCAGTACAGAAAGATCAAGCGAATTCTTCTAAAAAGTAAGTAGTTGTGTTTTGTGTTTGATTTCTTGCTTGCATACTGCTCCATGTGGTTTGATTTTTACAAAGTTGTACATTCCAAAATGGCCACTTTCATGTTCGTCTGTGCATTCGATCGTACTCAGCCTCGATCTTTCTTCCACTGTCATGGTCGTGTGTGTGTCCATTCGATCGTACGCAACCTCGATCGTGCGGCCACTTATAATACGATGTTTGGTGTTTTTTTTTGGGGAAAGGAAGTTTGTTCTCCTAGAAATGTCATCCAGAATGTAAAGCCAATTTATTCAATGTAAAGGAGAGGTCACCCAGTAGCTGTTTACCCATCTGGACTCGAGAGCACTAGTGCTGGGACACCCAAACCCCCTTTTTATTAGGCTTTTCCACACATGTGCTCCAGTGGATACTAGAGGGGGGTCTCCATCACACAAACTTCTACCAAAAAGCTAGTCAGTTTAGCACCTTTACAAAGTGACTACATTCATGTAGTTGACATTTGTAACTGGCCAAACAAAAATAGTGTCCGTCACTTTCAAGCAATGTTTGTCATTTCCTATTTCTGCCCTCAATAGATTGTGTTGCTAAATCTTCCTTTTGTACATTCTCATAGGGGAGCGAAAACTTGGGCCGTCTGAGGAAACCCCCAAACCAACACCTCCCAAAAAAGGGGAAAGAGCAGAAGCAGAGGAGGAGGAGGAGGAGGAGGAGAGATCATCGAACTTGGAGAAATTGTCACCACAACAGGTGAGTGTTGGAGAACACAGCTACTGGTAAGCTAATCCATGTATGGCTGCCTCATTTCCAACACCCCATTTTTGTTTGTTTGTGGTTTTTAGGTGACGTGGATGTTGTGGAAGAAAAAACGCACTTTACCACAGAGAGTGCCCACGTACTCATCGGAGAGATAATGGTCTGCAATCGAGATCTAGATTACATAAAGCAAAACATCAATGATGTTCAACAAAAATTGAAGAACATCATTGATGTTTTAGGAAAAATATGAAAACGCACCAAGTAATTAACACACATTTGTGCCAGCTTCTGAACACATTTGCAACTTAAAAACTGTGTGAAATTTGGAACATGCACACATTGTGTCCACATGTGCTAGCTCCCACCATAGTGGATGAATGGCAACGTTTTTTTGGGGGTGCAAACACTTTACGAACTACGAAAGTGGTTGTGGTGAAGGGGTTGCACCCCCAAAAAACGTCCATTCATCCCCATGATGGAAAATGGCACTTTTGAAGCTTCTAGGCATGTGTTTTACCATCTAATGACCATTTTCAGACCCAAATTGTGTGCATGTTCCAAATTTCCACTTTTCGGGGGTGACCCCCCCATGTGATGAAGGCAAGATCAAACACACTTTGAACATATAGTCATGTCTGATCTTGTCTTCACTTTACAAAGTTGAACTTTCCAAGTTCCTAGGTTCTGTTTTGCTCCATGCCTGGTTTTACCAATTGCGGAATGTTTGTAAACAATGTTGTAAATAACCAAGATGTTGTCAGTTTTGGCGTGAAGATTGTAAACGCACTTGTGAATGTTTTCCTAGTAAACTTTTATTTTTCTAAATGTGTGGCTTCCTTATTTAAAAAACACAATGCATTATGTATGTAAAATGAAAAGGATATGGGGGGCAATGGGTGTTATTTACTAAAGGCAAATCCACTTTGCACTGCAATTTTCTTTCCCTGGGAACTTTTTCAATGCACTTGTAGAGCATAGCGGATTTGACTTATGTAAATGACACCCACAGTGCTTTGTACGAAAACACGGAGCACAGCATTTTGGAGAATACACACATGTCAGACCTGGTGCTGAAAAGGAGTATTTTGGGTGTCAGTTATGCAGGACAAACCTTCTCTAGACCAAAGAATAGGTAGCAAACACACAACATGAGAATAATCTTTTTGGGAAGAAGAGACTGTTACCTCCTTTTGCCCAGAAAGTGCATTCCCACTGTCGAAGGCAAAGGGAAAAAATGTCAAAGTAAAATAAGCTAAAAAGAAGACTGAAATGACAAGAAATCATAGGTTGGTTAAAATATCAGATTTATTAAAAAATGCCTCTCACACATCGTCAGGCAGAGCAATGGCCCCCCTACCCACAAAGTACTCCATATATTGGTCCCGGACCACACGGGCATTTAGAGGGGGCAAGCCTGGACGTGCCACTCGAAGGGCTGTGAGGTCCGCATTTGGAGGGCCCTCCACATCTGGGCCAACGGGCACCACATAGTTCCTGTTATGTCTTTTGAGGAAGTTGTGCAATATGCAACAGGCAAGAACTATGTGGTTCAGTTTGTATTCCGCCAAGCTAAATGCCGTCAGGAACAGGCGGAAGCGGCTGGCCAGGATGCCAAAAGCGTTCTCCACAACTCTTCTGGCTCTGGACAGCCTGTAGTTGAAGACCCTCTGGTCCGGGGTGAGGGTCCTCATCGGGAACGGCCTCATCACATGGGGAGTCAACGCAAACGCTTCATCTGCGACAAAGACGAAGGGGAGTCCTTCGGCATTCTCCTCTGGAGGTGGCAAGCACAGACTGCCACTTTGGAGACGCCAGTAGAACTCCGTGTGCGTAATGGCCCCACCATCCGATATCCGGCCGTTCATCCCCACGTCCACATACATAAACTCGTATGTTGCCGACACCACCGCCAACATCACTACACTATTAAACCCTTTATAATTATAATAGTAGGACCCCGAGTTGGGCGGTGGGACGATGCGGACGTGTTTCCCATCAATTGCCCCTCCGCAGTTAGGAAAGTCCCAACGGCTGGCAAAGTGGGAGGCCACAGTCTGCCATTCCTGTGGCGTGGAAGGGAACTGTGGAGTGAAACAAGAAAAAAAAATTAGTCACTTTGCACCTAAACATTGCAAGCAGATTAGACAATCAACATCTTGGAACAAGAGCATTGTATAAAATTGGAGGCTGGAAAGTATTTGCACAGAAAAGTAGAGGCTCCCCTCACAGATTACTCACCCCCCCCCATCAATCCCCCCACTTCTGATGGGACATTGGCAATAACTAGGGTTTTGGGGGGGGGGGGGTGGTGGACAGCTAACCCTCTGCACTTCATTGATTGGCAAATGGCTCAATAATGTGGGCTAGTTTGGCCAGACCCTCTGTACTTAACACTATTGGCAGGCCACAGGAAAGATCAAATAACATTTCAACCCCCCCCCCCCCCCCCCCCCCAAAAAAAGGCAGGCACAGTGTGACATTATTAAATTACCAAGCAAGCTAATAGGAGGGAAAGAAGACAAAAAAATAGGAAATGGAATGTATGGAGGCAGCCCCTTGTACTACATGCTTTGCTGAATTCATCCCTAAAGATGCGCACTATAAAGAGGTAGGTATATAGTGTGTATGGACCTTGGGAAAGCCAGCAGATAAAGGATTGGTACCATCTGACAGAGCAGTTGGGGGAGGGGGTTCCTAATGAGTTTGCCCCCCCCCCCCCACCAAAAGGAAAAAAAAAGGGGGCTCTACATGAAGTAAACCACACAGCAAACATTTGTGCATATTTTAGGGGGTGTTTGGGGGCAAACAATACTATGCAGCAGACAAAAGACATTGCTTAAGTGACTAGGCCATAGGTGTCTATTGGGGCAGAAGAGCATGCTGGGGAGGTAAGTGAAGGGAAAAATGCATGAAGGAGAAAAGGGGCACAGCATATTAGAGCATATTGCAATCATGGTAATTAGGGAAGGAGGTCAAAAATAGAAGACATTAGCAAACAGAGCATACATAGAAGGGAATAGTCAAGTAGAAATGTTACCTTAATATAGTCCTCCTGCAGGACCTGAATGATGGCAGAACAGGTCTCTGGAATAATGATTCCCAGGGCCTGGGGAGAGATACCTGAAGAGAACTTCAAATCCTGAAGACTTCTCCCTGTCGCCAAGTACCTCAACGTGGCAACAAGCCTCTGCTCCGGAGTAATGGCTTGTCTCATGCAGGTATCCTGCCGGCTGATAAAGGGGGTCAGCAAAGCCAAAAGACGGTGAAAATCGGGGTCCGTCATCCTGAGAAAGTTCCTGAAATCATCAAGATTATTCTCCCGGATCTCACGAAGCAAAGGCATGTGCGAGAACTGGTCACGCTGAAGCAACCAATTCTTGGTCCACATACTCCTCGTCACTCTGTTCATGGACGGGTCTTGGCTCAAAGCTAAAAGCCCGACACCAATTCCGCGTACAGCACGAACTCGGCGACGAGTACGCACGGGAAACATCGCTCAGAAGGTCACAAAAGGTCGGCTGGTCAGAACGGACAAACAGAAAGCACCGATAAACAGCAAGGCCTGAAAGAACGAACTGAATAGCAGCAACGAGCAGACAATAAGCAGTGCAAATCAAAGCGTCCTATATCAAGATATAGGCCGCAATGACCAACAAATGCGAACTGACTACACGCACTAATAAACAGATACGCACGACAAGCACAAACTGAAGAGCAGTAACGATCTGAGTCAGAAAACTGAGAAGCGCGAATCTTAAGTCACCAAACTTCCACTAACTCTCGATAAACACGGGATCAGCAGAAGGAGCCCAACGGGTGCCTGACGTGGTGCTGAACTTCCCTTTTGTAATCTCGTGGACGACGACTTACGTCACGACGTTCTTCCGGACCGGATATTCCGACAACGTAGTCCGACCGTGTGTACGCAACACCAACATCGGACAAAGTACGTCGGACAAAGTCCGACCGACCTGGTCCGCGGATTGTCCGAGCGTGTGTATGGGGCTTTAAACAAAAAAAAAAAACTGTAGGGAGGCCCATTTCTTCTTTCTAGCAGTACGTATAATGCTTGAGAACAGGTGCATGCAGGATGCCTCCTTGTGGGGGGGCGTTTCCATGCTGTATAAATTATTTTCCTATTCCTCGGTTAGTAGTTAGTTTATCTTACCAGTCAGCATGGGAGAGAGATCTGGACATAGCCCCTGAGGCAGAGGATTGGTGTAAATGGAGCACACGCATTCATAAAGGTATTTTAAAACATTGCTCTGATCAAGGCTGGCTACAAAGTGCATGCCAGATGGTACTTGGTCCCGGAACATCTTTTCGAAAAATGTATCCGGCTCGTCGGCCTCCTTTATCTTTTCAGTTATGATTGTCAGTATTACTAAAGATGAAAGCAGTTGAGAATGTCCTAAGACACACACAGATCCTAATATATTGTATGTTTTTAGCAGCAAAAATTGCTATTACGGTTGCTTGGAAAAGTCCAGCCTTATGCCGCGGAATTTCAAGCGGAATTTCCATCCGAAAAAATCTTGGATGGTTTGGTATTATAAGTGGCCGCACGATCGAGGTTGCGTACGGTCGAATGGACACACACACGACCATGACAGTGGCAGAAAGATCGAGGCTGAGTACGATCGAATGCGCAGACGAACATGAAAGTGGCCATTTTGGAATGTACAACTTTGTAAAAATCAAACCACATGGAGCAGTATGCAAGCAAGAAATCAAACACAAAACACAACTACTTACTTTTTAGAAGAATTCGCTTGATCTTTCTGTACTGATCGGCCTCCCTCAGTTTCAGGTCTGACCAGCGTTTCCTGAGTTGCTCCTTGGATCGTTGTACCCCAAAATGATTGTACAGCCTTCTCACAACTTTAGACATGATCTTGGCCTTGCGGACATTGGGGTTGAGGTAAGGCCCATACTTCCCATCATAGTCGCTCCTCTTTAATATGTCCACCATCTCCAACATTTCTCCAAATGACATATTGGAGGCCTTGAATTTCAGGCTCCGGGATCGGGACGTTTGTGCCTCCGGACTTTCCTCGTCCACCTCCTCGTTGGGGGGGGATATTTGGGGCGCACCTGCTGTGTCCCCGCCATGTGCTCTCCCCACTGCGCCGTAAAGAGAAGGGGTGGGGAATAGACGAGAAAGATCGTCAGGGGCGGGCGGAGTTTGACGCATGCGCACTGTATATAAAACGTCACACGCCTGTGTCGTAGCCATGATCTAGGAGACGAGGGGAGAGAAAGCTCACGCACGAGACGATCGCTACAAACGAAGGTACAATTTGACGTTGGTACATAACTAGCCTAGACTGATTAGAACTTGAGGCTTCTTTATGGATGTGATTAGGAGAGTTTAGGCTGACATTATTTATATTGTTTTGTGTGGCGTTGTGTCTTGCAGAGGTGATGGAGGCCTTCTACAACGTGAGCTTTCTCCCACACTTCATTGATAAATACCGGCAATTCCCCCTCTTATGGCAGGCGAAACACAGGGATTATAGCAACAGACCAAAGAGGTACGCAGCCCTGCTGAAACTGGTGGCATTTGTAAAGCCTACCCTGCCCATGGCAACCGTGGCAAACTTAAAAGTGAAGATCACCAACATGAAGAGTACCTATTTCCGGGAGCGCAATAGGGTCCTGAAGTCACAAGCATCTGGAGCTGCAGCAGCTGATGTCCATGTCCCCACGCTCTGGTACTATGACAGGCTCCACTTTCTCAAAGACCAGGCTACTGTCAGGAAGTCACTCTCGACTCTTCCTTGCACGCGTCCTTCCACGCACGCCACCCCTGATGAGGCTTCCGAGGACCAACCTGGGCCTTCCAGTATGGAATATGTGCAGGAGCCCAGCTTGTTCCAGGTATAGTAGTTTTGTAACCAGTTTGGGGAATAATGAATGATGTTCAATTAATTCAGGATCCCCAATTGCTTATTTCCTAACGTGATTGACATATCAACAGACAGTGGTGTGGGAGACATTTTTGGGAAGACTCTAAACTGCAGGGCTGAGAATTGTATGGTTTTGTATTTGAAAACATTTTGCAACAGTCACTAGATGAGAATTGTGTGTGTTTGATGAACAAATAACTGAAACTATGTCCCTTTTTCATACACAGGAAGACCTCAGCCAGGAGGTGGCTGTGGAAGGTGGCAGTCAGGAGGAGGCAGGGGGTAGTGGCAGCCAACAGGGGGGTAGGCGTAGGAGCCTGACTGTCTCCCAAGTCCCTCCCCTCCGCCTTCCCTACAGAAGGGCGAAAAACATGGGGGAGGTGGGAGAGTCAGCGCTCCAGCTGATAAAAGATGCCTCAGCCTCCCTCTATGCCACACCCACCTACGAGGAGGCCTTTGCCTCCTTGGTTACCAGTAAATTTACGGGTATGGAGGCGGGGCAACGCAGCATGTGTGAGGAGGTCATCCTCAAAATACTAAATGAGGGGATGGCTGGGGAGATGACTCCCCTCACACATGTTTGCGAGAGTGACCTTGCTCCGCCTCCTCCTCCTCCTTCTGCCACCCCACCAGCACCAGCACCACGGCGTGGAAGGAAGCGTACAAGGAAGACAAGAGAGTGATGACCTTGATTCAGTCTGGTCTGAGAGAAGATGGAGCCTCTCGTAGTACCAGAGCCTGGGGACCTAGATGGCATCTGCTGCAGTTCCGGATGTTTTGGACTTCAGGACCAGATTGCGCTCCCTTATTATTTAGATAGGTACTCTTCATGCCCCCAATTGTTTAAGTTTGTAAAATGATGGTTGCCATGGGTGTCCAAGGCTTTGCAAATTCCCCAAGTTTCAGCATGGCTGCGTTCCTCTTTGGTTTGTTGCTGAGACCTAAATAAATGTTTTTTTGATTTGAAATAATCATTGCCTATTGTGTTTTACTTTTCTACAATGACAGTTTTTCTTTGAGTAGGCAGGTACATTTCACTAATCCTAAAGTATAATTAACAAGGGGCACCATCAACCAACAAACTCCTAGTATATTTAAGCAAGAAATACAAATGTTAATAATGTGGTTTTGCTAAGTTGAGACATACAAACCCCCTCCAAAAAACAAAAAAAATCTCCTTCAAATATGTATTCCCCAAAAAAAAAAAAAAAATCATGGTAAAAAAATAAGAAAGATTGTATTACGATCTGAGTAAAAATAAACATGTAGTGTATAAATGCTGCAAAGTAATAAAGAAGTAAGTTTGTGAGAAGTGCGGGTGAATAGGAGCAGCTAAAACATGTCATTCTTGTTGCATTGTAAAGAAAAAGAGAATGCGCTGCATTAAAGACATTTTAACATTGCAGCGTGACGAATGTGCTGTGTCGATTAGGAAAGGTAGTTTTACCTGACCGAGCGCTTCCGTCACAGAATTTCTTCTGAGCATGCGTAGCACTTTGTCCGTCGGACAAGCGTACACACGCTCGGATTTGGTGTGATCGGACCGGGTTGACGGCAAATCTTTCCAGCAGGAGATAAGACTTTGTCCGTCGGACAAACCGACGAACACTGTCCGATGGTGCATACACACGGTCTGATTTTTCAACAACCTTGTCCGATCGGACCAAATCCATGAAAAAGTCCGACCGTGTGTATGGGGCTTTATAGTCCTTATATTTAGCTTGTTAGGGTCCACTATTTTGTATATCATTGTCCAGGATGAGGTACCGGACCTGATTGGTCTATTTATTGAGGGTCTCTTATTGAGGCCTTCCTCCCAACTTCTTATTTTCCATCTCATCTTCTACAAATCATTCACACTCATGCCCTTTGGCTGACCTCTTACGTGCTTGGATCCAGCCACCAACTATTGTGCTTTTATCTTTACATGTGTGACCTACTTCTCTTTGAACACAATTATGTCATCCTCCCATCGCTACAAGAAGTTGGATTATTTGTGCCAAAATAAAGCAGCATTACTAAGCAAACTCCACTGTGTCCCACTTGACAAGTTTCCAGTTTATTGGTCCAGAGGGAAGATAGGCAATTGGAGCTAAGAGCTTCGGTCGCATCCAAGCTCTCATCATATGTGATGTTTTCTAAGAAACGTTTCTGGAGTCCGGAAATACTTCTAGGAGCAAATGCAAACATTTATGGCAAACCAGATTATTTCTGAAGCGTGTATTAAAAACAGATTGTGATGGAAGACGTACTATATGTTTTCCCTTGACAAGGAATGAGAGTTATTAAACAGAGTTTTACCTCAAACGTCTTTAAAGCTCTAACAACAAAAATGTATTCTGCAGCTTCCATATATCATTGAAAACTCATAGTTTCTAATCATGAGGATCTGGGATGATTTTGATAATGCAGTTTTATCACCTTCACAAATCATACCAGTAAACATACTGATGAAAATACAATCCAGGGTCTTTTTGAGCTACAGGTGCCACCGACTGTGGCGCCATTGCAGCAATATTGTTTAGCAATGCCTTTCAAGCATAGGCTTCTCCAGTACTTACTTGACCGCACCCTCAGCTCCTATGTCTGCTGGTAATTCCTTTCCTTGTCATGCTTCTGTACAAATATCAGTGGCATTCTTCTCTTGTATAATGACTAAAGGAGGCCACTTTCTGGAGGTATTCCATCAGTGGCATAGATCGCACCCTTTGGGAAATGTCTATGGACATACACAACCTGGAATGGAAGCAAATTCACATGTTCACATGCACACGGAGAAGAGGAGGAGCATACAGCACCATCAGGGGAGGTAAGAGGCCACTTTGTGCAATACCAGTGCACAGAGCAGGTAAGTATAGAAGAGCCTTTACTATCACTTTGCGCTTTCGTCATTTGCTGGTCTTTTCACAGCACCTCATGTCTCTTAGGCCCCTTTCACACTGGGGCGTTTTTCAGGCACTACAGCGCTAAAAATAGCGCCTGTACACCACCTGAAAAAATCCGGCCCCATTCACTCCAGTGTGAAAGCCGGAGGGCTTTCACACTGGAGCGGTGCGCTAGCAGGACGGTCAAAAAAGTCCTGCTAGCAGCATCTTTGGAGCGGTGAAGGAGCGGTGTATTCACCGCTCCTATATCGCTCCTACCCATTGAAATCAATGGGACACCGCGGTAATACCGGGGGGTTTTAACCCTTTTTCGACCACTAGCGGGGGTTAAAACCGCACCGCTAGCGGCCGGATACCGCTGCTAAAACAACGGTAAAGCAGCGATAAATATAGCGCTGCTTTACCGCCGACGCCGCTCCCGCACCAGTGTGAAAGGGGCCTTAGACCCATTTCACACGGGGGCCGCTGGTGTGTTAGCGCTAAAGCGTCGTTCGCTTTGTGGCCGATAGCGGGGCGCTTTTTAACCCCTGCTAGTGACCGAAGAAGGGGTTAAAAACACCCGTGTTGTGGCGCTTCCGAATCGCTTTTTAGGCGATACGGAAGCACTGCCTATTCATTGCAATGGGCAGGGGGGTTTTGGGAGCGCTGTATACAGCGCTCCCAAACCACCCCATGCTGCTTGCAGGGCTTCCGCAAGCGCACCGCCCCAGTGTGAAAGCACTCAGGCTTTCACATTCAGACGGCATGGGAGGCAGTTTTCAGGTGCTTTACATGTGCTATTTCTAGCACTAAAATGCCTGAAAACTGCCTCAGTGTGATAGGGGTCTTACATCTCTGCACTTCACACCTGTCTTAATCAAGAAACTTAAAGCAGACTGCTGGACATTAGATGGACATCTGTGTCTGATCAACAGGTTAGTCTGTCTGCATGACTTCTGTGTTTTCATGGCCTTGATTACTCTGGAAAATAGTTTGGACTGCGTTTTTCCTCAGCTTATTCCGATCATTGGTTTATTAACTGTGCTGTTGTAAATCCTTAGGCTACTTTCACACCGAGGCGCTGGGCACGCTGTCGGTAAAGCGACGCTATATTTAGTGCCGCTTTACCTTCGTTTTAGCTGCGCTTTTTTGGCCGCTAACAGGGCAATTTTACCCCCACGCTAGCGGCCGAAAAAGGGTTAAAACCACCCGCAAAGCTCTGCTGCAGCGGCGCTTTGCAGGGGGGTTTGGAGCGCTGCCCCATTGTTTTCAATGGGAAGGGGCACTTTAGGAGCGGTAAATACACCGCTCCTACAGCGCTCCAAAGATGCGGCTTGCAGGACATTTTTCAGCGTCCTGCAAGCGTACTGCTCCAGTGTGAAAGCCTGCAAAGCGCCTCAGTGTGAAAGAGGCCTTACTCTCCTAATTTGTCTAGAACAAAGACTATGATTGGGATTTATATGTCTGGATCTGATCTGTCAATCAGCCTGATGACTCTGTTGCTGTCTGCAGACCTACACTGCACTTTTTGGGAAATGTCCTGCCTGTTGGTTGGCTGTTGTCTCTGATGGCACAACGAATCTTCTGAGACACTCACGACCAGCTTATAAACAGATCAAGAATTCCAACACTATGGCGCAGCTATAGTGGAAAACAAAGGGGGGTGGCTAAAAGATGTCAACTGACCTTATTGTCTGGGTCCCATGTGACAGCAGAATCTGGCATCTTAAGCCCCATACACACGCTCGGACAATCCGCGGACCAGGTCAGTCGGACTGTGTCCGACGTACTTTGTCCGATGTTGGCGTTGCGTACACACGGTCGGACTACGTTGTCGGAATATCCGGTCCGGAAGAACGTCGTGACGTAAGTCGTCGTCCACAAGATTACAAAAGGGAAGTTCAGCACCACGTCAGGCACCCGTTGGGCTCCTTCTGCTGATCCCGTGTTTATCGAGAGTTAGTGGAAGTTTGGTGACTTAAGATTCGCGCTTCTCAGTTTTCTGACTCAGATCGTTACTGCTCTTCAGTTTGTGCTTGTCGTGCGTATCTGTTTATTAGTGCGTGTAGTCAGTTCGCATTTGTTGGTCATTGCGGCCTATATCTTGATATAGGACGCTTTGATTTGCACTGCTTATTGTCTGCTCGTTGCTGGTATTCACTTCGTTCTTTCAGGCCTTGCTGTTTATCGGTGCTTTCTGTTTGTCCGTTCTGACCAGCCGACCTTTTGTGACCTTCTGAGCGATGTTTCCCGTGCGTACTCGTCGCCGAGTTCGTGCTGTACGCGGAATTGGTGTCGGGCTTTTAGCTTTGACCCAAGACCCGTCCATGAACAGAGTGACGAGGAGTATGTGGACCAAGAATTGGTTGCTTCAGCGTGACCAGTTCTCGCACATGCCTTTGCTTCGTGAGATCCGGGAGAATAATCCTGATGATTTCAGGAACTTTCTCAGGATGACGGACCCCGATTTTCACCGTCTTTTGGCTTTGCTGACCCCCTTTATCAGCCGGCAGGATACCTGCATGAGACAAGCCATTACTCCGGAGCAGAGGCTTGTTGCCACGTTGAGGTACTTGGCGACAGGGAGAAGTCTTCAGGATTTGAAGTTCTCTTCAGGTATCTCTCCCCAGGCCCTGGGAATCATTATTCCAGAGACCTGTTCTGCCATCATTCAGGTCCTGCAGGAGGACTATATTAAGGTAACATTTATACTTTACTATTCCCTTCTATGTATGCTCTCTTTGCTAATGACTTGTATTTTTGACCTCCTTCCCTAATTACCATGATTGCAATATGTTCTAATATGCTGTGCCCCTTTTCTCCTTCATGCATTTTTCCCTTCACTTACCTCACCAGCATGCTCTTCTGCCCCAATAGACACCTATGGCCTAGTCACTTAAGCAATGTCTTTTGTCTGCTGCATAGTATTGTTTGCCCCAAAACACCCCCTAAAATATGCACAAATGTTTGCTGTGTGGTTTACTTCATGTAGAGCCCCCTTTTTTTGTTCTTTTGGTGGGGGGGGGGGGGCAAACTCATTAGGAACCCCCTCCCCCAACTGCTCTGTCAGATGGTACCAATCCTTTATCTGCTGGCTTTCCCAAGGTCCATACACACTATATACCTACCTCTTTATAGTGCGCATCTTTAGGGATGAATTCAGCAAAGCATGTAGTGCAAGGGACTGCCTCCATACATTCCATTTCCTATTTTTTTGTCTTCTTTCCCTCCTATTAGCTTGCTTGGTAATTTAATAATGTCACACTGTGCCTGCCTTTTTTGGGGGGGGGGGGGGGGGGGGTGGGATTTTTTTTTTATATTTCCTGTGGCCTGCCAATATTGTTAAGTACAGAGGGTCTGGCCAAACTAGCCCACATTATTGAGCCATTTGCCAATCAATGAAGTGCAGAGGGTTAGCTGTCCACCACCCCCCCCCCCCCCCCCCCAAAACCCCTAGTTATTGCCAATGGCCCATCCGAAGTGGGGGGATTGATGGGGGGGTGAGTAATCTGTGAAGGGGAGCCTCTACTTTTCTGTGCAAATACTTTCCAGCCTCCAATTTTAGACAATGCTCTTGTTCCAAGATGTTGATTGTCTAATCTGCTTGCAATGTTTAGGTGCAAAGTGACTAATTTTTTTTTCTTGTTTCACTCCACAGTTCCCTTCCACGCCACAGGAATGGCAGACTGTGGCCTCCCACTTTGCCAGCCGTTGGGACTTTCCTAACTGCGGAGGGGCAATTGATGGGAAACACGTCCGCATCGTCCCACCGCCCAACTCGGGGTCCTACTATTATAATTATAAAGGGTTTAATAGTGTAGTGATGTTGGCGGTGGTGTCGGCAACATACGAGTTTATGTATGTGGACGTGGGGATGAACGGCCGGATATCGGATGGTGGGGCCATTACGCACACGGAGTTCTACTGGCGTCTCCAAAGTGGCAGTCTGTGCTTGCCACCTCCAGAGGAGAATGCCGAAGGACTCCCCTTCGTCTTTGTCGCAGATGAAGCGTTTGCGTTGACTCCCCATGTGATGAGGCCGTTCCCGATGAGGACCCTCACCCCGGACCAGAGGGTCTTCAACTACAGGCTGTCCAGAGCCAGAAGAGTTGTGGAGAACGCTTTTGGCATCCTGGCCAGCCGCTTCCGCCTGTTCCTGACGGCATTTAACTTGGCGGAATACAAACTGAACCACATAGTTCTTGCCTGTTGCATATTGCACAACTTCCTCAAAAGACATAACAGGAACTATGTGGTGCCCGTTGGCCCAGATGTGGAGGGCCCTCCAAATGCCGAACTCACAGCCCTTCGAGTGGCACGTCCAGGCTTGCCCCCTCTAAATGCCCGTGTGGTCCGGGACCAATATATGCAGTACTTTGTGGGTAGGGGGGCCATTGCTCTGCCTGACGATGTGTGAGAGGCATTTTTTAATAAATCTGATATTTTAACCAACCTATGATTTCATGTCATTTCAGTCTTCTTTTTAGCTTATTTTACTTTGACATTTTTTCCCTTTGCCTTCGACAGTGGGAATGCACTTTCTGGGCAAAAGGAGGTAACAGTCTCTTCTTCCCAAAAAGATTATTCTCATGTTGTGTGTTTGCTACCTAATCTTTGGTCTAGAGAAGGTTTGTACTGCATAACTGACCCCCCAAATACTCCTTTTCATCACCAGGTCTGACATGTGTGTATTCTCCAAAATGCTGTGCTCCGTGTTTTCGTACAAAGCACTGTGGGTGTCATTTACATAAGTCAAATCCGCTATGCTCTACAAGTGCATTGAAAAAGTTCCCCGGGAAAGAAAATTGGAGTGCAAAGTGGATTTGCCTTTAGTAAATAACACCCATTGCCCCCCATATCCTTTTCATTTTACATACATAATGCATTGTGTTTTTTAAATAAGGAAGCCACACATTTAGAAAAATAAAAGTTTACTAGGAAAACATTCCCAAGTGCGTTTACAATCTTCACGCCAAAACTGACAACATCTTGGTTATTTACAACATTGTTTACAAACATTCCGCAATTGGTAAAACCAGGCATGGAGCAAAACAGAACCTAGGAACTTGGAAAGTTCAACTTTGTAAAGTGAAGACAAGATCAGACATGACTATATGTTCAAAGTGTGTTTGATCTTGCCTTCATCACATGGGGGGGTCACCCCCGAAAAGTGGAAATTTGGAACATGCACACAATTTGGGTCTGAAAATGGTCATTAGATGGGAAAACACATGCCTAGAAGCTTCAAAAGTGCCATTTTCCATCATGGGGATGAATGGACGTTTTTTGGGGGTGCAACCCCTTCACCACAACCACTTTCGTAGTTCGTAAAGTGTTTGCACCCCCAAAAAAACGTTGCCATTCATCCACCATGGTGGGAGCTAGCACATGTGGACACAATGTGTGCATGTTCCAAATTTCAGACAGTTTTTAAGTTGCAAATGTGTTCAGAAGCAGGCACAAATGTGTGTTAATTACTTGGTGCGTTTTCATATTTTTCCTAAAACATCAATGATGTTCTTCAATTTTTGTTGAACATCATTGATGTTTTGCTTTATGTAATCTAGATCTCGATTGCAGACCATTATCTCTCCGATGAGTACGTGGGCACTCTCTGTGGTAAAGTGCGATTTTTCTTCCACAACATCCACGTCACCTAAAAACCACAAACAAACAAAAATGGGGTGTTGGAAATGAGGCAGCCATACATGGATTAGCTTACCAGTAGCTGTGTTCTCCCACACTCACCTGTTGTGGTGACAATTTCTCCAAGTTCGATGATCTCTCCTTCCTCCTCCTCCTCCTCTGCTTCTGCTCTTTCCCCTTTTTTGGGAGGTGTTGGTTTGGGGGTTTCCGCAGACGGCCCAAGTTTTCGCTCCCCTATGAGAATGTCCAAAAGGAAGATTTAGCAACACAAGCTATTGAGGGCAGAAATAGGAAATGACAAACATTGCTTGAAAGTGACGGACACTATTTTAGTTTGGCCAGTTACAAATGTCAACTACATGAATGAAGTCACTTTGTAAAGGTGCTAAACTGACTAGCTTTTTGGTAGAAGTTTGTGTGATGGAGACCCCCCTCTAGTATCCACTGGAGCACATGTGTGGAAAAGCATAATAAAAAGGGGGTTTGGGTGTCCCAGCACTAGTGCTCTAGAGTCCAGATGGGTAAACAGCTACTGAGTGACCTCTCCTTTACATTGAATAAATTGGCTTTACATTCTTGATGACATTTCTAGTGAGAACAAACTTCCTTTCCCCAAAAAAACACCAAACATCGTATTATAAGTGGCCGAACGATCGAGGTTGCGTACGATCGAATGCACACACACGACCATGACAGTGGCAGAAAGATCGAGGCTGAGTACGATCGAATGCACAGACGAACCTGAAAGTGGCCATTTTGGAATGTACAACTTGGTAAAAATCAAAACACAATGGAGCAGTATGCAAGCAAGAAAGCAAACACAAAACACAACTACTTACTTTTTTGAAGAATTCTCTTGATCTTTCTGTACTGATCGGCCTCCCTCAGTTTCAGGTCTGACCAGCGTTTCCTCAGTTGCTCCTTGGATCGTTGTACCCCAAAATGATTGTACAGCCTTCTCACAACTTTAGACATGATCTTGGCCTTGCGGACATTGGGGTTGAGGTAAGGCCCATACTTCCCATCATAGTCGCTCCTCTTTAATATGTCCACCATCTCCAACATTTCTCCAAATGACATATTGGAGGCCTTGAATTTCAGGCTCCGGGATCGGGACGTTTCTGCCTCCGGACTTTCCTCGTCCACCTCCTCGTTGGGGGGATATTTGGGGCGCACCAGCTGTGTCCCCGCCATGTGCTCTCCCCACTGCGCCGTAAAGAGAAGGGGTGGGGAATAGACGAGAAAGATCGTCAGGGGCGGGCGGAGTTTGACGCATGCGCACTGTATATAAAACGTCACACGCCTGTGTCGTAGCCACGATCTGGGAGACGAGGGGAGAGAAAGCTCACGCACGAGACGATCGCTACAAACGAAGGTACAATTTGACGTTGGTACATAACTAGCCTAGACTGATTAGAACTTGAGGCTTCTTTATGGAGAAGATTAGGAGAGTTTAGGCTGACATTATTTATATTGTTTTGTGTGGCGTTGTGTCTTGCAGAGGTGATGGAGGCCTTCTACAACGTGAGCTTTCTCCCACACTTCATTGATAAATACCGGCAATTCCCCCTCTTATGGCAGGCAAAACACAGGGATTATAGCAACAGACCAAAGAGGTACGCAGCCCTGCTGAAACTGGTGGCATTTGTAAAGCCTACCCTGCCCATGGCAACCGTCGCAAACTTAAAAGTGAAGATAAACAACATGAAGACTACCTATTTCCGGGAGCGCAATAAGGTCCTGAAGTCACAAGCATCTGGAGCTGCAGCAGCTGATGTCTATGTCCCCACGCTCTGGTACTATGAGAGGCTCCACTTTCTCAAAGACCAGGCTACTGTCAGGAAGTCACTCTCGACTCTTCCTTGCACGCGTCCTTCCACGCACGCCACCCCTGATGAGGCTTCCGAGGACCAACCTGGGCCTTCCAGTCAGGAATATGTGCAGGTGCCCAGCTTGTTCCAGGTATAGTAGTTTTGGAACCAGTTTGTTGAATAATGAATGATGTTCAGTTAATTCAGGATCCCCAATTGCTTATTTCCTAACGTGATTGACATATCAACAGACAGTGGTGTGGGAGACATTTTTGGGAAGAATCTAAACTGCAGGGCTGAGAATTGTATGGTTTTGTATTTGAAAACATTTTGCAACAGTCACTAGATGAGAATTGTGTGTGTTTGATGAACAAATAACTGAAACTATGTCCCTTTTTCATACACAGGAAGACCTCAGCCAGGAGGTGGCTGTGGAAGGTGGCAGTCAGGAGGAGGCAGGGGGTAGTGGCAGCCAAGAGGGGGGTAGGCGTAGGAGCCTGACTGTCTCCCAAGTCTCTCCCCTCCGCCTTCCCTACAGAAGGGCGAAAAACATGGGGGAGGTGGGAGAGTCAGCGCTCCAGCTGATAAAAGATGCCTCAGCCTCCCTCTATGCCACACCCACCTACGAGGAGGCCTTTGCCTCCTTGGTTACAAGTAAATTTACGGGTATGGAGGCGGGGCAACGCAGCATGTGTGAGGAGGTCATCCTCAAAATACTAAATGAGGGGATGGCTGGGGAGATGACTCCCCTCACACATGTTTGCGAGAGTGACCTTGCTCCGCCTCCTCCTCCTCCTTCTGCCACCCCACCAGCACCAGCACCACGGCGTGGAAGGAAGCGTACAAGGAAGACAAGAGAGTGACAACCTGGACTCAGTCTGGTCTGAGAGAAGATGGAGCCTCTCGTAGTACCAGAGCCTGGGGACCTAGATGGCATCTGCTGCAGTTCCGGATGTTTTGGACTTCAGGACCAGATTGCGCTCCCTTATTATTTAGATAGGTAGTCTTCATGCCCCCAATTGTTTAAGTCTGTAAAATGATGGTTGCCATGGGTGTCCAAGGCTTTGCAAATTCCCCAAGTTTCACCATGGCTGCGTTCCTCTTTGGTCTGTTGCTGAGACCTAAATAAAGGTTTTTTTGATTGGAAATAATCATTGACTATTGTGTTTTACTTTTCTACAATGACAGTTTTTCTTTGAGTAGGCAGGTACATTTCACTAATCCTAGAATTAACAAGGGGCACCAACAACCAACAAACTCCTAGTAAATGTAAGCAAGAAATACAAATGTTAATAATGTGGTTTTGCTAAGTTGAGACATACAAACCCCCTCCAAAAAAAAAAAAAAATCTCCTTCAAATATGTATTCCCCCAAAAAAAAAAAATCTGGGTAAAAAAATAAGAAAGATTGTATTACGATCTGAGTAAAAATAAACATGTAGTGTATAAATGCTGCAAAGTAATAAAGAAGTAAGTTTGTGAGAAGTGCGGGTGAATAGGAGCAGCTAAAAGATGTCATTCTTGTTGCATTGTAAAGAAAAAGAGAATGCGCTGCATTAAAGACATTTTAACATTGCAGCGTGACGAATGTGCTGTGTCGATTAGGAAAGGTAGTTTTACCTGACCGAGCGCTTCCGTCACAGAATTTCTTCAGAGCATGCGTAGCACTTTGTCCGTCGGACAAGCGTACACACGCTCGGATTTGGTGTGATCGGACCGGGTTGACGGGAAATCTTTCCAGCAGGAGATAAGACTTTGTCCGACGGACAAACCGACGAACACTGTCCGATGGTGCATACACACGGTCTGATTTTTCAACAACCTTGTCCGATCGGACCAAATTGATGAAAAAGTCCGACCGTGTGTATGGGGCTTTATTTATGTAAAGTATGAGTCATGATGGCAGCTTCATGAATCACATTGACAGAAGGAAAATTAACATTTCACTTCTAAAGGTTTTGGGCCCGTAAAGTGAAAATAAAAGAGGAGACTGGCATGAGTAAGGTCAGCAAAAATAGAAATTGTGTTTTATTGGTTTCCGCTCTTAATAAACACAAGACTTTGCTCCACATCTCCTCTTCGTGCAGTCCTGGTATGTCTCCCGCCCTCCCTCCATATTCAGTCTGGAGAAACAGTTAGGCCAGTGTCTGCAAAATATAAATAAGGATTTAACTAGAGGACTGTGCTAGGCTCTCTTTACTTCAAATTTTTTTTCAGGTCTGTCCTTGCAGATACAAGAATTTATACTCTGGTTGAATCCTACAAACAGCACTTATGGCAATTTCAAGGTAATGTAATTTTAGGAGAGTATGTACAGTGCCTTGAAAAAGTATTCATACCCCTTGAAATTTTCCACATTTTGTCATGTTACAACCAAAAGCTCCAATGTTTTTTTATTGGGATTTTATGTGATATACCAACACAAAGTGGCACATAATTGTGAACTGGAAGGAAGATAATAAATGTTTTTCAAAATTGTTTTACAAATAAATATGTGAAAAGTGTGGTGTGTATTTGTATTCAGCCCCCCTGAGTCAATACTTTGTAGAACCTCCTTTCACTGCAATTACAGCTGCAAGTCTTTTTGGGGATGTCTCTACCAGCTTTGCACATCTAGAGAGGGACATTTTTGCCCATTCTTCTTTGCAAAATAGCTCAAGCCCTGTCAGATTGGATGGAGAGCGTCTGTGAACAGCAATTTTCAAGTCTTGCCACAGATTTTCAGTTGGATTTAGGTCTGGACTTTGACTGGGCCATTCTAACACATGAATATGCTTCGATCTAAAAAATTCCATTCCATTGTAGCTCTGGCTGTATGTTTAGGGTTATTGTCCTGCTGGAAGGTGAACCTCCACCCCAGTCTCAAGACTTTTACAGATTGCCCTGTATTTGGCTCCATCCATCTTTCCATCAACTCTGACCAGCTTCTCTGTCCCTGCTGAAGAAAAGCA
Source organism: Lithobates sylvaticus (assembly GCA_028564925.1). Taxonomy (NCBI): domain Eukaryota; kingdom Metazoa; phylum Chordata; class Amphibia; order Anura; family Ranidae; genus Lithobates; species Lithobates sylvaticus. Next base: position 236,381,425 of record CM053032.1, read on the forward strand.
TCCCCACAACATGATGCTGCCACCACGTTTCACAGTGGGGATGGTTTGTTCCGTGTGCTGTGCAGTGTTAGTTTTCCGCCACACATAGCATTTTTTGCTTTTTGGCCAAAAAGTAAAATTTTGGTATCATCTGACCAGAGCACCTTCTTCCACATGTTTTCTGTGTCCCTCACATGGCTTCTCACAAACTACAAACGGGACTTCTTATGGCTTTCTTTCAACATTGGTTTTCTTCTTGACACTCTTCCATAAAGGCCAGATTTGTGGAGTGAATGACTAATAGTTGTCCTGTGGACAGATTCTCCCACCTGAGCTGTGGATCTCTGCAGCTCCTCCAGAGTTACCATGGGCCTCTTGGCTGCTTCTCTGATTAATGCTCTCCTTGCCCGGCCTGTCAGTTTAGGTGGACGGCCATGTCTTGGTAGGTTTGCAGTTGTTTGTGCCATACTCTTTCCATTCCATTGTAGGTTTGGCTGTATTGTTTAGGGTCATTTTCCTGCTGGAAGGTGAACCTCAAGTCTTTTGCACACTCTAATATATTTGACTCCATCCATCTTCCCATTAACTCTGACCAACTTCCCTGTCCCTGCTAAAGAAAAGCATCCCCACGACATGATGCTGCTTCATGGTGGGGATGGTGTGTTCAGGGTGATGTGCAGTTTTATTTTTCCCACCACACATATCTCTTTGCTCAATTTTGGTCTCATCTGACCAGAGCACCTTCTTCCACATGTTTGCCCAGGATCAGCACTGTGGATTATCATACTGTAGAAGGGACACCATGGGGAGATGTACTAAAAGTGGTGCACTCAAAATATGGTGCAGCTGTATGTGGTAGCTTATCAGCTTCTAACTTCAGCTTGTTCAATTTGGCAATAAAACCTGGATGCTGTTTGGTTTCTATGCAGAGCTGCACCAGATTTTGCACTCTCCAGGTTTAGTAAATCACTACCCATATGTCCTGGCTCTAGATCGAAATAATTGTTATTGTACCACCATGGCAGCGCATGACGCTGATCAAGGGCAAATTGCGTCCCATGTTTGCGTCACCCTAGGAGAACCCAAACGGCATGCAGGATGAGAAACGCTGGTCCAGCTGTTGATGCTTTTGAATGCCCTCTTTTATCTTTGGGTAAGGACCTACTTAGAAATGTGGTGCATTGCAGCAACGCGAAGCACAAAGGCAATACACCACAATGCATGGTAACACACTACCATGCGCTGTGCTGCACCGCATCTGAAAAATGGTGGATGTCTGATTTGTTTCATCCTTATTAACGCATTCGTAGCCTATTTATTTGAATGGGCTGCCTTAACGTAATGATAGCCAATGTGCAACGTGATGTACGCTAGCACAGCGGCCTAGAGAGGACAAAGTCTCATGGAGCTCTTAGAGAATTTCTGAGCTTCCTGCAGGCACTTTGGTGAAAGAGGCCCTCTCTGTTCTATAACATGGCCATTCCACATGGTTCATGCTTTCTAAAATCCCTTGGAAATTTTGCTGTAATTGCATCATTGCCTGGCGCCATCTTGTGTCAGAAAAGATTGTTGTCATGCAAATAAGACAAGCTCTTATCCTTAGCTAATGCAGCGTAAGATATATTGCCATTCAGTGAAAGGATAAGTAGCTAATTACACATGGGTTAATGTCTCACCAAGAGCGGTGGGCTTTGAATCATCTGTTCTCTGAATTATTAGCAAAGCGCTGACCTGTTGTAGTCCACCTTTGATGTAACCAATGCATAGAGCTGTGCACCTATAGTGATACCCTTGTTTCCTCTTCAACGTCAGAGGCGCTTGTTATGGCCCCCAAGGGAAGACCTAATACGCGGGCTGTTAGAGATCAGCCTGACTTCGTAAATTGAATACCTTTGGCCACCCTTGGAGAGGTTTATTAGAATGACATAGGTTTAATTATCACCAGCCATGCCGTCACAAAAAGATTAGATCCATATTTTACCCAAGCAGTAACAGGGCAACAGCTGCCTGTCTTCTGCAAGGAATTTGCCTGGAATTTTGTAGCTTTAGGGATGTGAAGGGGTTTCAGGTATACATAAATGCAGTCATGTACGAGGCCAGCCAACCTCTGCCCAGAGTCCAACTACCTCCTCGGTTTGATGAAGAACAGATGCAACATTATATAAAGCAGCTATAGGACTGCATATAGAAGAGGACAGTGAGGACCATGATAAAACGCTCATAACTCCCAGAGGGGAGCATGAAGTGCTCTAGAATCTCCTGGTAGGGGGCTGCACTGACTTTGGACTTGATAAAACACAGTGGACGAACTCCAGCAGATGACATGGCTCCCCAAATCATCACTAACTGTGGAAAGTTCACAAAAGACCTCATGCAACTTGGATTCTGTGACTCTCCACTCTTCCTCCAGACTCTGGGACCTTGATTTCCAAATGAAATGCAACATTTTCAACAGTCCATGATGATTTGGAGCACCATGTCATCTGCAGGTGTTGTTCCACGGTGTTTTATGAAGTCCAAAGTCAGTGCAGCGCTCTACCAGGAAATTCTAGGGCACTTCACGCTTCCCTCTGCTGGCCAGCTTTATGGAGATGCTAATTTAATTTTCCAGCAGGACTTGGCACCTGCCCACACTGCCAAAAGTACCAATACCTGGTTTAATGATCATGGTACCACTGTGTTTAATTGGCCAGCAAACTCGCCTGACCTAAACCCCATAGAGAATCTGTGGGGTATTGTCAAGAGGAAGATGAGAGACACCAGACCCAACAATGCAGATGAGCTGAAAGCCGCTATCAAAGCAACCTGGGCATCCATAACGCCTCAGCAGTGCCACAGGATGATCATCTCCATGCCACACCACATTAATGCAGTAATTCATGCAAAAGGAGCCCTGACCAAGTATTGAGTGCATACTATATCTACATGGACATACTTTTCAGTAAGCCAACATTTATTTTTTTATTGATTTTATGTAATATTAAAATTTTCTGAGATACTGAATTTGGGGCTTTCACTAGCTGCAAACCATAATCATCAAAGTTAAAAGAAATGCTTAAAATATATCACGCATACCCTGTATGTAACGCATCTATATAAAATGTATGAGTTTCACTTTTTGAATTGACTTACTTAAATAAATTAACTTTTTAATGATATTCTAATTTGATGAGATGCACCTGCACCTTATCTGCACTAGTGTGCTTTTATTAATTCCTGATGTCAAGGGACCATTTAGAATGTTTTTTAAAATTCTATAAAATGTATGTAGCACCCTGGAGTTTAGGCAGGGAGCGCCTTACAAATTTACTTGCCAGGAGTAGTTACCCTGGTTGATTGTTGGAGATCTATTGATTCTTCCCTAAGTTTGGCCTGGTTGCACTGGTCTCTACTACCACTAGCCAGGTACTTGGTGGTGCTAAATATGAGAAGGGCAACGCAAGGTCAAGTTGTGGGTATCTCATCCAATGGGCAAGGTTTTCTTTGAATCCCATGGCCTGCTGGGAGCGACTGTGTATTTGGGTGCAGTCAGGTGATCTATGTTCTGTGCCACCTGAATGGCTGTCTGGGTGGACGTGTGTCGTGTTGCCCCAGGCTGCTAGGTTGGAGATGGAGCCTATCCCGGGGGCATCTGGCTGCCTGTCCAGAGGCAGGGGAGTAGCGATGGGTTGAGACTGCGTCTTGCAGTCCAACCAGAAGTGAGGGTTCTGCCGGCCGGAGAACCTGTCGTGGTCAGAGGTAGAAGGGAAGCTGTTGCCACTAAGGGACCATCCACCTTATTACCAGGGGACCATAGTGAGTAACTGAAGCAAGTACTGGAGCAGTATTCTCACCAAACGGGCACGATAGAGAATTGGGAAAACTTCAGATGGTGATCAAGTTAGGGACCCAACCAATAGAGGTGACGCTTGCAGAGCAGCCATCAAGCCAGGGACCGAGCAGGTCAGTGGGGTGAAGCTTGAGAAGTATCTGTGAGTGCCATGCTAGGGATCCAGCAGAGAGGCGGGGGTGACGCTTGAGGAAAATACAACCGTGAAGATTGGAGGAGCTCAAGGGATTCAGTGGCAGTGAATCAGAGGGTCTAATGAGAGATCGGGAGCTCAGTGGGCTGAAGAACTACAAGGAGAAGTTGTAGTGAAAGTGAAGGAACTGTTACGTTTTGTGCTAGGAACTGTTAAAGACTGTTTCCATAGGAGACAGCATTCCTGCACGTGCAGATGTGGCATCTTACTGGAGGCCTTTCCCTGCACGGCTGTCCTCCTATTAAAGTCTCTGAATCTGCTTTTTGAACTTGCAACTACTTAAGGGTGTCCTGGCCCTAACCCTCTTTCCCCCATAAAAGTTTGTAAAAGAAATAAACATCTCTTTTGCATCCAAAAAGTGTCTGCCGCCCAGTAACTTTATCCACCTTGCACCCACTATGCCTCACAACCCGCCATATACAGAAGGATGTCAGCTATGTCTGGCCCTGGAGGTTCTCATCAGACTGATGGAGGCCAGAGCCCTTGCTACATGTATTTTATATAACTCATGTGGTTAACTGCAACCAAATTCAGTAGGGTTTTAGGATTCTGGTAATGAATCTGAATCCTCCCGATACATTATTTGCTATGCACTGATAGCTATGGTGGGTGGAACCTGGAAACACCTACATTCTTTGTTTCAGGGCCATTCTGAATATAAGAATTATCCATTCAGCAGCCAGATGCAGGGTGTGAATGTCAGGGCGAATAAGTCAGTAAGTAGACTCTGTTCCAAGTTCATGTTATTTTCATAGAAGTTAAAAGTTGCAAATTTATCATGCTATCCATCTTACTTAAAGCTTATCTAAACCCAAAAACAAAAATGTAATTTATTGCACCTTCTGTGTCTTTAGACGAGATTCCTGCATTTGTTTTTCTTTTTCTCAGGGTTTTTATTTTCAGCATGTAATCCTGCGAATGCCACACTTCCTGCCCTAGGGTGGCTATGGTCCGACTTCTATGGTATCTATGGAGGAAGCCATGGCTGTCATTCAGGCAAGTATCCTAATTTGGACTACGAATAGGATGTTGTCTCTTCATTTCCATTACATGGAGTTTAGAGAATTAGTACTGACATACATCCCCAACATTTTGCGATGGGAATGAGGAACACCTACTAGAAAATGTATGTAGGCATAGGACACGCCCCCTGCCACAGACAAAATTAACAAAAAAAAAAAGGTTAATTAAATCCAGAAGGGCTTTTATTTTACCACTACTATTCCTTTATCTTGGCTTTTAAAATGTACAAATGCAGCAATTTAGAAATTGGATGAAAGGTTTAGCACTGGGAAACACTTTTTGAAAGATAAAAAGTGCAACTATATAGATAAGACCAAAATGAGGGACAAATGGAGGGGGGAGAGGGACAGAGGACTCCAAATCAGGGACAGTTGGGAGCTATGGTACTGCTCGAGAAGGGCCTCTGGCTCATCTTCACACATTATCGGTGCCTAACCAAACAGGGTGCATCCACCTTAGTTCAAACAGAAACATCTGCATCTCCCCCATATATTGTTCTAAGAACAATTAGGGTTTGTTCACACCATACATGCATGAAAACTGATGGGGAAAAGTGCACAGATTTCACTTGCAGAGACACACGTTTACATCAGTTTTAATGTGCGTTTCAGTGGGTTTTCATGCACGCTGACATTAGTTTTCACGTGCGTCTTTTCCATGCTCAGACTGACATGACGTCCTCATTCCATCATCAGTGCCCGCCATTCTGTCCCCCCTGCCAACATTCCCCCTAGAACCAGACATACCTGAACTGCAGCATTATGCCAGCCAAGATCTGACATGAGGGAAAGTAGGCAGGCAGTAAAGACACAGAGCACCGCTCTGCTTTCCCTTCCCTTACATGCAGAGCGATTATCAGTTTTGTCTGTGTTCCAGCGCAGAGCAGAAAAATGCAGGCATGCTTCAAAATCCCACGCAGCATGGGACATCACACCTGCATTTTGGTGTGAACAAGAAACATAGAAAGGCTTCTGCAGATGCTGTAAACAAGCCCTTAGACATGCGTCTAAGTCTCTCTTGCCTCTGAAGCCCAATCTGCATTCCAGAGGCTACCGACAGGCGGTGAGGAAGTGATGCTACGCCTCCTTACCACCTGTCTTAACCCCATTTTTTGCAGACAAAAGCACCACAACTGCATGCGTTGAATGTGGTTTCAGGGCATTTGGAGTGATTTTCTATTGACTTGAATGAGTAGCATTCATGGATTCAATTGACTTTTATTTTTTATTTTTTCACCCAGGCTGGACCTCCTCTTTAAGTGGTTAAACTGACCTAATTTACAGACCGAAGTTCATTCTTTTTTATCTAAAAGAACTAAATGATACTTTGTTTATCGCCCAGTGCTGACAATGTTGTGATAAACTTGGCAGGCTGCATGGCCTTTTTATTTATTTTGACAGCCGTCAGCTGTGAGCAGAGAAATGTCTGCACTGAATTGAGGAAATCCTGTATTAAGATCGTGTGGCGAGGGTTGAATCGAGATTGCGATTTTTCGTCCAGCTCTAGTACACGCATTTGCACTAAAGCAGTCTTCACCCACGTATGTTCAGTGAAGACCCGTGTAGGCAGCCTGTTCAAATCAATGAGAGGCAGTCAGCTGCATGGCTCTCCACGTGGATCCTGGAGTGAGGTCTGCGCAGGTCTGATACACGGATCAGGACGGGACATTTCTGGTCAACAGGTATTTTCTGTCCTTACTGAAAACGTTCTGAAAAAAATAAAATAAATGAATGCAGCTACCACATCTAAGGATGGGTAAACTACAATATATACATTTTTTGTTCTTGGGTTTAAATATCAAATGAGTTATAAAATGAATTAGGCACATAATGAAACAAAAATGTTTTGGCTATGAATGTGCTGTAAAGTCCTGTCCTCATTATTGTTGTCATTATCGCAAGGAAACATGATTTTCTATAACGAAGGGAATTTTTTTTTTTTTTTTTTTTTAAATAAAATATTTCACATAGCTTTTAATTGTAACTGAAGTATTTTATGGCCACCACCAATTCCCCAGCATAACCACTGCTGGCCGGCCAATAATAGGTTATATTACTGTAGAAGATCGCATGCAGCTAATAAAATATTTCCCAGATGGAGCAAAGTATTTCAGTAGGGCATTCATTTCAAAGCACACGGATCAGACATACATACAAAAGAGCACGCATTTCTACGGAAAAAGGGCAACATTCCTTCAAAGAAACACTAAAAGACCCTATTGCAGACACACAGCTGGCAAGCATGCAATAAAATATTTGTACATCAAATACAGACTTTCATAGCCAAGTTCATTTTCAGAAATAATTTACACTGACTTCAAACATTTAAGCCAGTTTGAAGACTGCACCATAAGCTGGCCCACACGCACACACACAGAAATAATACATTTTTTAAATGATCAAGCAGCAAATGAAACCCCTTTAACCCATTAAAAAAAAAAAAAAACATGATAAATATAATATTAAAGCCCAGCAGAATTACATGAATCCTATATTTATATTGTCTTCCTATGACACCCTGTACCCCAGAAGGCACAACCAGTATTGAATGGTGTCAACCGAATTTTGGGGGTGTGGCATTTTTGCCTCTTCAGTATTCTGACATTATCCCTATGTTCCAGAACCCTTTTATCCTAAAGTGATTGTAAAAGGTTTGCTTTTTTTTCCCCCTTAAAATAACATACATGTCATAACCATACATGTAAGGGTCTTGCACAAAGCAGCCTTGATCCTCCTTTTCTGAAGTCCCCTGGTGAAGCTCCTCCTCCTCAAGTGCCCCATACTGAGAGACGCTTTCCTTGGGGGCTCCCAAGTCCTGCTGCTGCATCTATTGACACAGGCAGCAGGACTCGGCCCCCAACCCTGTGTCACTGGATTTGACTGACAGCAGCAGAAGCCATCAATCTATCCAATAAATATCCAAATTTTTTCCTCAGTTTAGGCCGATATGTATTCTTCATCATATTTAAAAAAAAAAAAAAAAAAAAACACAATAAGCGTATATTGATTGGTTTTCGCAAAAGTTAGTGAATACGATATTGGGGATAGTTTTATGGCATGTTTATTATTCCTTTTTTTTTTTACTAGTAATGGCGGTGATCTGCGATTTTTATCGTGACTGCGGCGGACATATCGGACACTTTTGACACCACATTTATACAGCAATCAGTGCTATAAAAAATGCATTGATTACTGTATAAATGTCACTGGCAGGGAAGGGGGTTAACACTAGGGGGCAATCAACGGGTTAACTGTGTTACCTAGGGAGTGATTATAACTGTAGGGGGGGAGGGGACTCGCAAGGGGAGGAGACCGATCAGTGTTCACATGATCGGTCTCCTCTCACCTGACAGGGCCTGACAGATCCACGTCCCGGCTGTTACCGGGCAATAAGCGCGCAATCCCCCACCCACCCCCCCAGACGTCCAGGAAGCCCAGGACGTCATAGGACGCCCGCCCAGGATGGGAAGTCCTTCCTGCGGACGTCATATGAATATGTGCGGTACTGAAGTGGTTAAAGTGATAATAAAGTCTGTTTTTTTTTTCCCTTTAAAAATATAAAAATAAAAAAACATGTTATACTTTACCTGCTCTGTGTAATGGTTTTGCACAGAGCAGCCTGGATCCTCCTCTTCGCAGCTCCTGGCCCCTCTCTCCTGTCAAGTGCCACAACAGTAAGCAGCTTGCTTTGGGAAGCACCCAAGTGAGTCTATTCAGACATGGAGCAGCGGTTCGGCCCCACCCCCTCACTCCCCCGATTGTCTGACTGGCTTTCATAGACAGCAGCACCGCTGCTGTGTCTCAGCCAATCAGGAGGGAGAGACCCGGACAGCAGAGGCACTCGTGGATAGAGATGGACCTCAGGTAAGAATTAGCGAGGCTGCTACACACAGAAAGTTTTTTTATCTTCATGCATAGAATGCATGAAGATAAAAAAACATTCTGCCTTTACAACCAATTTAACAATGGTCAGTTTTTATTTATTTAACATTTTTTGCAAAATAAAATTTAACCTGTTGAAAAGTGTTAGCTGGTGTCAAGTCTTTAAATTTGTTTGTCACTTAAAGTCCATTTGAAACTACTTGTCCATCTATGGTCCATGCCACAAGGTGACAATATTGCTGCACAAATTAACCGCAGAACTAAAAGAGCTGTTAGCTGGTCAAAGGAAAGGGAAAAAAACGAATTTACTGGCAGGATCAATAGTTAAAGCAGCTGTTGACAGGCAGCTGTGATTCCTTGTGCCTTCACAGGCGGCTGCACTTTGTGAAAAAAAAAAAAAAAGACAGTACATTTTAAACATCAAATAAGCACACTATACATTTCCATCAATGTGTGCAAATACAGTCTTGTATTAGAACAATCTTCACCGTGAGTAAAGAAGAACACTTCTCCAGTGAAGCTGCATACAACACTCTAGTGCACTAATGGAAGTGCTTTCACCTCCTATGATGGACCGCACCACTGCAATAGGAAGTGCACTGAAGTATTCATGTTCAAGTTTGGTGGAACATGAATGTTATTCACTGGGACTATATATTGAATTGATTCACAGAATTTTGTGACGTGATATTCACTTTATATGTTCATTTTATAAAAAATGCATTTACGCACATTGATGTGAGATTATATTGCGCTTATTTGGTGTTATGAATTTATACACACAGTGCATTTAGATTTTTTATTTTTTTTATTTACGATAAATGGTGATTCACTATAATGCACATTTATTTTAATTGAGGTGTTGCGACTGCACATTTTTAGTAGTTGCTCTTAAAAATCGTTTTTGCTTGAATATTACGAGTAGCATGTGAATAGAGCGATACATTATATTGTGTCTACTTTTTCTCCACAATGTGTGGGGTGCCTAAGGAGGCTCGATTCACACTAATCCGTTTTTTGATGCATTTTGCAGAAATGCAGGGAAATCTTTTAACATGGGTTCCTATAGAACATGTTCACATCAATGCATTTTTGTGCCTCTGCGTTTTTGAAAAGGGTCTGGTACTTTTTTTTCCCCGCAAAATGCAGCGTTTTGCATGTAATAGAATTCAATGGACCCGCATCCAAAAGGCAAGTACTGCGTTTTTACTCCGATTTGCGTTTTCTTTTTTTTTTTTACACTGTATATAGCTGGTTGCTAAGGAGGGGGCCGGGAAGGCGGCCACTGTGTCCTTAACAACCGATGAGTCATTAGCTGTCAGCTGGCTTCCCGCTCAATGTAAAAAAAAAAAAAAAAACACACAGCGTGAGGTCCCCCCCCCACCCCCCATGTCCATACCAGGCCCTTGGGTCTAGTATGGATTCGGAGGGGACCCCCCCACACACCGAAATATATAATTAACAAAAAAAATCCATACCAGACCCTTATCCGAGCATGCAGCCCGGCAGGTCAGGAAAGGGAGGGGACGAGCGAGCGCCCACCCCCTCCTGAACTATACCAGGCCGCATGCCCTCAACATGGGGGGGTGGGTGCTTTGATGTGGATAAGGGCCTCTTCCTGACAATCCTTGCCCAGTGGTTGTCGGCGTTTGCGGGCAGGGGGCTTATCGGAATCTGGAAGCCCCCTTTAACAAGGGGGCCCCTAGATCCTGCCCCCCTATGTGAATGAGTATGGGGTGGAGTTCTTCCTCTGCCGCCGCTCCTCCTCCAATGCTGCATCCCCCTGATCTGTCGGTGCCGATGTCCTGCATTTCTTAAATAATGATGGGGCGTGGAAACAGATTAAGTCATCCGGAGGCCACGCCCCCTTGTGCCGTCACTGTCCGGGGCATGATGGGTCCGTGACGTCACAAGGGGCGTGGCCTCAGAATGACGTAATCCAATTGCCACGCTCCCCATCGTCATTTAAGAAATGCAGGGCATCGGCACCGACAGATCAGCGGGACGCAGCATCGGATGAGGGTCTTCGGCTGGAGCGGTGGCAAAGACCGGAGGATGAAGATGTGGGAGAAGATGGAGGAAGAAGTGGAGAAGAAGAAGATTTTTAATAAAAGACTTGTCAAATACTGTCTACTGTAATTTTTTAACACTACTACTACTTTTTTTTTTGTGAATGGGTAGGGGTAAAATGTGCCCCATACTCATTCACATGGGGGGGGGGGGCTGGGATCTGGGGACACCTTTGTTAAAGGGGGCTTCCAGATGATTCTGATAAGCCCCTCGCCCGCAAACCCCGACAACCACCAGGCAAGAGTTTTCGGGAAGAGGCCCTTGTCCCCATCAACATGGGGGGCAAGGTGCTTTGGGGTGGGGGGCGCAGAGCCGCACAAAAGCAATGATGTGAATCGAGTCTAAGTGGCCAATCAGCAGGCACCAGCCCTGTCACATGGGGGGCAGAAGAGTCCAAAGTCCTGTGCAAGCTCCACTTGTGACTTGCAGTGATGGCAAAAAGAAGGAAAAACTCAGCATGCAGAGCCTCTATTTTAGGTGAGCATGTAGCTTTGGCCTGCATTGACAAAACAGGTTCACTTTAAGTTCATTGTTCTTTTTTTATACTAAAAAGCTTGTAAAATGAAATTTTCAAAGATCTTAAATATACAAATCCCTTACAGAAGCCTGCAGTCAGTGTCTCCACAAGCTGCGCAGTAATAGAATTCCATACATTCATACCGCATGTTCAGTTAAGAGGTTTCCTGTCTTCATATTTCAGCGCAAGACCCCCGGGCTCGCTTAACTAGATCAATCTTAGTTTTGTCCCTAAAATCATGTGTGAAGTGACACGTGTTGTCAGAGTTTCTTTTTTTTAGAAAAAGAAGATGCAAACGAGAGCAGTTTTAAACTACGGTCACACAAACGCTTTGGCGCCTTAATGCAAGGGGAAAATTGCCCCAAAATCAAAATGACAAAATACAAGGATCCGTTTTGCGACATCCCTGGGTACAGTAAGGGGCTTCCAGAAAAATATTGGGAAACGCTTGGTTTGGAGTTTTTATTGGATTTTCTTTTTTTCAAATCTTTTATTTAGTCAAAAGACAACAGGTTGTAGGTGAGGGAGAGCGCGTGCGGTAGGACCCCAGTGTCTGAACAGTATCCTCAAAGGTTGTGAGAGGTTGGCCAGAGTCACCGGGAGGCGATGTGGATTTTAAGAAATGGCGAAGCTGAAATGCTCTCAAAAAATCTAACCGGAAAGGACCTGCGGGATCTGTAAACTCTGGACATCCATCTCCCTGCGGTCCTGAAATGAGACTTGAAAGTGGCCCGAGCTGATCAAATTCTGGAAGATTACATCATAGTCCCAGCGTGAACAGTGGGTTTCCCAATATGGGGAATAAGGGCGAGTTCCGGGATGAAAGAGAAGCTTGGGTGAAGAGATGAGCACGTAGTGGGGCCAATAAGGGGGGTGTTGCTTAATATTGGTGGGTAGCGATGCATAACACCAAGGTGCCCTTTTGAGGGGTATGACACTGAGCTTGTTCTAATCAAGGCCACAGCTTGGTGTCGCAAAGGCGGCACCAATCAATAAGCCTACCCAAGTGTCTTGCGTGGCAATATGTACGTATATCCGGCATTGCCAGGCTTCCATGTCGTTTGGGCAGGGAAAGTAGTTCCTGCTTAGATGTGGTCGTTTGCGGGCCCAAATTAATTCTATGACAGTGAGTGCGTCAGTTTAAAATGACTTGCGGGGATATAGATAGGTAAAGCCTAAAAAGGTATTAAAAAAAAAAAAAAACTTGTAGAGAATACAAATTTTTAAGTATATTACAGCGGCCAAACCACGAGTGGAGTCCAGCGTGCCATGTATTAAGAAGAGTCCTGATCGTTTTCAGAAGTGGGGGGAAGTTCAGGTCGAAGAGTTTTAAAAACTTTGGGGGGGAGGAACGTGCCCAGGTATTTCAGAGCGGTCCCTGCCTACTTCAATTTAAAACTCACTTGGAGGTGTGAGAGAGGGGGCTGCGGTACACCCACCCCCATCGCTTCAGATTTGGTAAAATACATTTTTAGATTGGACAACGCGCCATAAATTTCGAATTCGCGTAGCAGATTTGGGAGAAAAATAAGGGGGTTCATAAGTAAAAACATCAAATTATCTGCATACGCTGATATTTATTGGATTTTCTAATCCGTCATGACACTTCCAGCTGCATCCTCTGCAATTTGGGAATACTTGACTTTGTAAGGCTAAGTTCATACTAGTGATCCGCGGTGGATCACTTTGCTGTCAAACGGTCAGTAGGCGACTGCTACCCCCTAAATGCCTGTTTGGCTCTCAGATGTACCACAGCCCCATTGATTTAAAAGAAAAAAAAAAAAAAGTATGGTTCTTTTTTCATTTTTATTTACCCCAGTATACTTATCTAGGTGGATGCAGCATCGAACCAATGCTGCATCTGTCCCCTGGAGCCTCTGTACTGAGAACCGAGCGATCAAACACCGCCGGTGGCTCGGTTCTCTCGGCTCCCCAAGCTGTCAGCAGCTCTCCGCTCTGCCCCCCCCCCCGCCTCACTCATTGGAGCGCTGAGCTGTGGAGGGGCGGGGAGCAGCCATCTCATGCTCTCAGCGGCTTGCCGAGAGGCTGAGATGGGTATCAGTCCAGGCACTTGGTGGATCCAGACTTTGTCAGGATGACACGGTGCCTGGACTGATTCCAGTGATATCAGCAGAGAGTGGACTCTGCTGAGAACGGGTCCCAGGAGTGCAAAACTAATTGCACTCCAGTGACCCATAGGAGAAGCCCAGCCAAATGAGCTTAGGCTGGACTTCTCCTTTAACTGCCCTAATTTGGCAGTGCTGCCTGTGAAGTCTGCAATACATTTACAGCGGTTGTGATACAAAATCATGGCCACAACATGTGAACAGCCTCCTCCAGCAGTATTGTGGACTTTAGGTGGGCTGTCAGGAGGTGGTAAAACTTCAGCCTATAGTGAGGGCTACATCCATGGGCATCCGCAGGTAGGGGCAGGGGGGGGGGTCAAGTGCTCCCCCCTGGAATCAGAGCTTAAATTCAGCACAGTTGCATCTGTATCAGGGTGCGGGCAGCACGCACCTGGGTGCCACCCACCAGTGGGGTGACACCATTAAGGTGCTTCCAACCCCCCCTTCCTCCCCCCACATCAGTGTAGTGCGACTTTGGTTCTTTTCCTTGCTCAATCCAGCAGAGAACTCGTTGGCTCTGTGAAAGAAGAAAGGCGAGCTGCAGGCTGTCAGAGGTTTCCCCCGCTCGGCCCCCCCCTTCTCTTGTCAGGGAGAAGAGACAGTGGCTCTCACCAGGTTCCCTGCCCAGCTTCCTGCCCGCTCTGTTCCTTCCCTATTGGCCAATCAAAAGAGACTAGGAGAGCATCATGGGACATGTAGTCTCAGATTGCCGGCCCCAATTTCCACAGGGAGGAGGCTACAGCTTGATCGAGAGATTGAGAGACTGCAGCCAAAAGAACCAGGAGGGTGCTGAGCGGAAGCCAGAGAGAGAGCCACGCAGCCCAGCGCCACCAGAGAGAGCCACGCTGCCCAGCACCACCAGAGAGAGCGCGAAAGACTGATCCACTACCAGGGTACAGACATGCTACACTACTGACCAGTCGCCCCCGGGGAACCCAGAGTGAGCGATCGTCCAGCCGGAGGGATCACTACTGTAGTTTTGCTGGGTCTGGTAAGAGGGCCTGTTGGCCATTATCCATTACTTATCCTATGTCTGACCATGATTTGACAATATTGCAAAGGTAGCCCATTCATTTGATTGGGTTGCCTTCTTGGGGGGGGAAGGAGAGTGCGCAGTTTCTAAAATAGGTCAAATAATTTTTTTTTTATTTTTTTTTTTTACTTTCAGTATATCTTGTATTCGGGTATTGGGTTGCTGCACTGTTGATGGTTATTTTGGACACTGAGCACAGGTGGTCAGATAACATAAGCTAGAGATCTGCTTCTGCCTGAAAGTGCACCTGAAAGTGCATATTCTGAGCAAGCAATAAAAGAGCCATTATTTACCTCTATAGCTGCTAGTACTGTGGAGAAATGCATTTTCAAAATTAACAACAAGCACTGAAATCACACTTTGATATTTACTGAAGGATGTCAGTACAGCCACTGTACTTTTTGCAAAATCATTGCACTTAATAAACACACCACAAATACAGCACAATATTTTTGCCACGTACTTTATGATAAAACAAAATGCAAGTAAATCACAACGTCTATCCAATGCATAAAAGAGCTTTACAAAAATGGGAAACGCAGCAATGGCGCCCTGATAGTAAAATATAAACCCATCAAAAAAAAAAATATACATACAAACCAGTTACAATAACACAGCAATTTCCTTTACACAT
Organism: Lithobates sylvaticus; assembly: GCA_028564925.1. Classification (NCBI taxonomy): domain Eukaryota; kingdom Metazoa; phylum Chordata; class Amphibia; order Anura; family Ranidae; genus Lithobates; species Lithobates sylvaticus. The sequence continues at coordinate 236,396,710 of CM053032.1, forward strand.
GTACAGAGTCATCCTCCTATTTACACATTAAGATGGACTACATTTTCACCCCTTCTTCATAAAACAGATGGTGAGGGTCTATTTTCTAGAAAGAGAGAAGAAATAGATTATTATCAGGGGCCGTTCATAAGGAATGGGTTTATTCTGAGGCCAAACCTCCCAACTAGTGTATGTATACCCAATTTTTTTTCTTACATTTTGGTTGAAGTGCTAAAAAAGATTAAAACCCACATTGGGATATTTTTATTGCCATCTGTGTCTTGCTATGGAGATTTCCCCATCACTTCCTGTTCTGTCTGGAAGCAAAAAGAAACATCTCCAAAAGGAGATCTCCAAATGAGAGTTCCCATTATGCTGCTTCAAATTTTCTTGTCACTGCAGTCGATTTATGATCAGAAATTCTTTCTTAAAATGCAAAATTTTGACAAAATTCTACTAGTGTATACCCAGCTCAACTCTTCTCCACACTAACTAAAACTAAAAATCTAACATCTTTTGCATATGTATATACTTTACAGCAGGAGGATCCAACCTTTTGACCTTCCTGGGCCACATTGGTAGAAGAATTATCTTTGGCCACACATAAAATCAGGGTGGATTAAAATGATGTGATTTAAATTATGATTTAAATCACTAGTAAAAAGGATCGATTTAAATCATAATTTTTAAAGAGCACCTGTCATCTCTGTCCCGCAGCGGCTCCTCTGACCGGCTGTTGACTCACCAACAGGCCCATTCACTTTAATGGGACGGCTGGTGATGTGGCAGTGACACAACAAGGTGAGGGACGTGGCGGCAGCAGGTGAGTGGATGCCCGCTAACTGGCGCTGCCATGATGGATCTGAAATGACAGGTGCTCTTTAAAATGTAAGGACTCAATCTTGCTGGTAGCTAGAATCTTTAATATTTGCAAACAAAATTAAGGTTTCCTATTTAGAATAAGCTGTCAGGTTAGTAAAACTCGATATCAGAACCGATGCAATCATACAGTTTGTTGTGTACATAGCTTTGCAAAACAATGGGATAAAGGAATATTCCTGAACTTTTTTTATCATGGTAACTGTGAAATTGTGTGAATGCATCAATGCAGTGCATGTTATCTCCGCATGCAGAGCTTGGATTCATTGAATGAGTTTACCAAAAATGTAAATATTGCAGACTATAAAGCCTCATGCTACATAAACTAAGCTCCATTTCATGCTAAATAAACAAAATGATTAATGTATCTTAAAGAGGAAGTAAACCCTGATGGGATTTTACTTCCTCTTTGTTTCCCTGCAAAGGTAAAGCATACTGGGCTACTATGCATCGCATAGTAGCCCATTATGTGTCACTTACCTGACACTGGAGCCTGCGATGTCACCGATGTCCCCTCTTCCTTCCGGGTATCACAGCTCCAGCGCTGCGATTGGCCGGAGCAGCGATGACGTCCCTCCGGTGCATGCGCGTGGGAGCTGCTGCTAACAGCATGATCGCCGTTAGCAACGGCATGCGCAGTGCGCTGCCGTCTATGGCGCAAGCACCGTAGACAGCGGTGCCTGTCTTTTGCAAATATCTCCTAAACCGTGTAGGTTTAGGAGATATTTCTTGCACCTACAGGTAAGCCTTAAATCTAGGCTTACCTGTAGGTAAAAGTGGTCTGTAAGGGTTTACAACCAATTTAATTAGAAAACTATCATTAGATAGATTTTTTTTACTCCAAAAGCATTTTTTTTATTAAAATAAATTTGATTTAAAAAAAAATAAAAATAAAAAAAAAATAAAAATCTGATTTAAATAAAAATCTGATTTTTTTTTTTTTTTTTAAAACAAATCAGTGATTTTTATCTACCCAGCATAAAATAAACTAAAAACAACAAGGATAGCTGATGAACAGAAAAAGTCGGGCAGTTTACAAGTTAGAATTTCATTGACATAGATAATGTACCCATCTGAGTAATAAAACCTAACTTTGTTTTATTATAAAAGTAAAAGAGAGCAACATAATCAAAAGCAAATATCACACTAGTGACTAACACATCATTATCTGATTGGAAGGATGTAGTAGCAATTCTCAAGGTGCTCATCGGGTATTTTGGTTTCAATTAAAGGGTTTTGCACAGAGCGGCCCTGATCCTCCTTTTCTGGTGTTCTCCCGGCGGTGCTCCTCTTCAGTGAGTGCCCCCACAGACAGCCGCTTTCCGTGGGGGCACTCGTGCGGGCGCGCTCCCAAGTCACAACACCGACAGAAGGGCTTGGCCATGCCCCCTGGCTCCCGTGTCAGTGGATTTGATTGACAGCAGTGGGAGCCAATGGCTCCTTCTGCTATCAATCTTTCCAATGGGAACCCGAGACAGCGACTGGAGCTGCTGGGCTTGTCCTTGACACTGGAACGATCGGGTTCAGGTAAGAAAAAAAGGGGGGCTGCTGCAGCACAGAAGGTTTTTCACCTTAATACATTAGGTGAAAAACCTTGAGCCTTTACAACTCCTTTAAGATTTTGTGCTGAGCCACGGATTGGACACCCTTGGTTTATCAGTTCATGTCTGACGGGGCAAAATCCCTTAATATATTGTTATATCTGTAGATAAATATAATAGCTCAAATAGAAAGCTAGAAGAGACTAGTTTACGATTTTGTGTTGGGTCGCATGTTGACACCCCTGCTTTACCCTCAATGCTTTTCATGCACAAATACTATTTGGCTACTTACACTCTTTTGCCACAATTATGGTCATACTTACATCATTGTACACATACAAAATGCAGACTGTCAACCCTTCCTGCAGTGAAAGGCATGCTTTTACTGTAAACTTATGCTGCATGCAAGTAATACAAATTGAAGCGGGCCTTCTATAGAAGACAACATAAACGTTTCCTCAGCATAGCTTTAGTTGAAGAACCCCCCCCTCCACCCAGAGTATTGTCTCAAGTGCCTGGTATAGCTAGAATAGGCATAGCGTTTCCCCTAGTGCTGCACTTGGTTCCTGAGCTACCAAATATCAAGAACTTGCATTTCCGCATAAGGGGGAAATACATGCCGAGGCCTGTGCAAGTGACTTCATAAACGCTGACCTAAGCGGAGGAGCTTTAACCGGTCCCCGACCGGCGCACGACAATGTACGTCGGCAGAATGGCACGGAAAGGCATAAGGGCGTACAGGTACGTCCCTTTAAGAATGCCGCCGTGCCATCGCGCGCGCCGGTCGAGATTCACGAGTCCGGTCGCGGGTCCCGCGGATTCAATCGCCGCGGGGATACCAGCGATCGTCTCACGGGAAGGCTGAACGGGGAGATGCGCAAGTAAACAGCATCTCCCCGTTCTGCCTAGCAACAAGTGACACTGATCTCTGCTCCCTGTGATTGGAGCAGAGATCAGTGCTCACTAACACACAGCCACGCCCCCACATTTAGTAACACGCCCCTAGGAACACTTAACCCCCCTACACTGCCAGTCCCTGGTTAACCCCTTCACTACCAGTGTCATTTACACAGGAATCAATGCATTTAAAAAGCACTGATTGCTGTATAAATGACAATGGTCCCAAAAATGTGTCAAAAATGTCCGATGTGTCCGCCTTAATGTCGCAGTCACAATGAAATTATTACCATTACTAGTAAAAAAAAAAAAAAAAAAAAATTTAATAAAAATGCTATACAACTATCCCCTATTTTGTAAACACTATAACTTTTGTTAAAACCAATCAATCGCTTATTGCAATTTTTTTTACCAAAAATATGAAGAAAAATACGTATCGGCCTAAACTGAGGAAAAAAATGTTTTTTTTAATATATTTTTGGGGGATATTTATTATAGCAAGAGTAAAAAATAATGCGTTTTTTTTTCAAAATTGTCGCTCTTTTTTTTTGTTTATAGTGCAAAAAATAAAAACTGCAGGGGCGATCAAACACCACCAAAAAAAAAGCTCTATTTGTAGAAAAAATAAAAAAAGGACATCAATTTTGTTTGGGAGCCACGTCGCACAGCGTTAAAGCGACGCAAAAAGTGGTCAGGTCTTAAGCCAGCAAAATAGTCCGGTCTGAAAGAGGTTAAGGGCTCCAGCAGTGCTCTGGAGGTTGGTGGGCAGGGTAACCCGTCATACTAAACACATACAGAAGCTCTTTACAAACAGCTACAACAATCAGCAATAACTGATACTATAACAAAAAAAAAAAAAAAACATAGGACACATTCCCTGCAGACTTTGTAGGAATTAAATACAGTATACAAGTCCTAACCACTCATAAAAATAAATGTTCAAATCTGCCCACCTTGATCTACCACCATCATGTCTTCGCCTTTCAGTGTCATATACAGAGTTGGGAACTCAATTATTGTCTTCTTCTTGAGATTTTCTCTCAGATTTTTACTGGTGTCCAGCTCATAGTACCTGGAAGTATAAAAGTTTCCTGGATTATGCAGAAGAAAAAAAAAAAGACCATACACTCAGCTTTTATGAAGAAATTAACCATTAAAATCATGAACATTGTATGGAAGCCTACACACTTCTCTAATAACATTTCCTTTAATGTGTTTGCATTGTTTCACTATACGGCCAAAGTTTGTTGACACCAGTGATGAGCTTGGACATGTTCAGACTAGGATCCAAGCACACCAGGAAGCTGTCACCTATACAGGCCAATCCCTGCCCTGCAGGCCACGCCCCTTGTATAAGTGCGGCTGTGAGATGAAATGACCCAGCTGCAACTGATTGGCCTAGGTGACAGATTCCTGGCAGGCTCACTAAGGGCAGCACAGTGGTGTAGTGGTTAGCACTTTCACCTAGCAGCAATAGGGTCGCTGGTTCAAATCCAGACCACGACACCATCTGCCTGGAGTTTGTATGTTCTCCCTGTGCCCGCGTGGGTTTTCCTGGGTACTCCGGTTTCCTCCCACATGCCAAAGACACGCTGGTAGCATGGGCGTCCGCAGAACTTTCAGGGGGGGGCGGGATGGGCGTTTCGGCAGCGGCGATGCACAGTCGCATTTAACCCTTTCTTCGACCGCTAGCGGGGGTTAAAAGCTCCCCACTAGAGTCCAAAAAGCGTGGGTAAAAATGATGGTAAAGCGCGGCTAAAACTAGCAGCGCTTTACCAATAACGCGGCCAGATGGCAGTGTGAAATGGCTCTTGAGATAATTCAGCTTCACTTTGTATGGAAGTTACTCTCAGGCATACCATGCCCATATAAATATTGCCTAGAGAATGTACACCTTTCTATATTGCAATATAGTATAGGTTGTTTTCATCAAGATCAAAATATGGCCACAACAGATGTATTGCAATACATTGCAATATAGAAAGATGTACATTCTCTAGGCTATATTTATATGGGCATGGTATGCCTGAGACTGAGTAACTTCCATACAAAGTGAAGAAGATTATATAACACACAAATATCTTTTCCAGCAATAGCTTAGCTGTCCAACTTTCCAAGCAATATATATGTATCTAAATTCTCATCCTAACTGGCACTGCTGTTACCTGTGGTTCTTCAGGATTTCCTCCTGTGATACGATAGGCCCAGGCACTGGCAGCGTATTCTCGGCCACTGACTGATTGCACACACCTATGGGAGGAGCTGGCGCCGGCCGGATCTGCATAGCGACGTACATACACAGGCCAGGCAGCCAATCACAGAACAGCCGAGATGTCGAGCAGAGGCCCGAGCGGCAGAGCCAATACAATGATTGGGCCGGGAGTGAGGGAGGGAGGGATGGATGTCTGTTTCTGTGATAAGTCAGAAAAGAGAGCAGCCCCAGGCTAGCAGACTCAGAAAAAAAGTCCACGGTGGCCGCAGCAGCCATTGCAACACAGGGCAACTGTCTTCAACACCTTCTTACAATTCCAGGGGGGGGGGGGCAATTGCCCCTCCTTGCCCTATGCTGCGGACGCCCATGGCTGGTAGGTTAATCAGATCCTGTCTATAAATTAACCCTAGTATATGTTTGCAAGCGCGTCGGAACCCTGCGGGGTAAATTACCGCTCTACTTCTACATCCGCTCGGAAGAAAACCATCTGGCCTTCGGGAAGAAGCTCAAGACCCATCTCTTCTGAAAACCCAGATGGACACTGGTGGCAAAATCGCCTTGAGGCGATTTAGTTTGCATATGTAGCGCTATACAAGTTACTCATTCATTCACATCCTAGTCTGAACACTAATTGACATCCGATCTCCAAACATACCTATATGGCCAAATGTATGTGGACACCCCTCTATATTATTGAGTTTGTTGCAATACTTTGTCACACCGTATTTGCGCAGCAGTCTTACAAACTTTTTTGTGGAAAAATACACTTTTTTGAATTAAAAAAAAAATATAAGACAACAGTAAAGTTAGCCCATTTTTTTTTTTAGATAGTGAAAGATAATGTTACGGTTAATTGATACCCAACAGGTCATGCTTCAAAATTGTGCCCACTCGTAGAATGGCGACAAACTTTTACCCTTAAAAATCTCCAAAGGCAATGTTTAAAAATGTCTACAGGTTTCCAGTTTTGAGTTACAGAGGAAGTCTAGGGCTAGAATTATTGCTCTCGCTCTAACAATTGCAGCGATACCTCACGTGTGGTTTGAACATTGTTTTTATATGCATTCGCTTCTGCGTGCATCACAAAAAAAAGCATGACAGTACCTCTTAAATATGAGATTTGGGGTCAAAAAGACCTCAGATCTCACCATTTACACACAAAAAAAAAAAAAAAAATAGTAAAAAAATAAAAATGCTCCTTTAAGAGCTATGGGTGGAAGTGACATTTGACATTGCTTCCGCCCTCCCATGCCATAGAGCTGAGCAGGGGCCATCTTCCCCTCAGTCGGCAGTCAGGCATCCACGGGAGAGGACGCGATTGTCTCCGCCGATACAGGTGGGTCTTGCGGCGAATCCGCCATGGAAACCACTTTTATGTTAAAGAGAAACGCACAGCGTTCCCGAAAATACTGGGGTTATGGCAGCTAGCTTTTTACACAAAAGTTGTCACTAAATTATATATTGTTCAAACATGGCATGGTTATATGTGGAATTACACCCCAAAATACATTCTGCTGCTTCGCCGGAGTAGAGGGTAACAACATGTGTCATTTTATTGTTAGTCTAGAGACTAATTAGCTGCTAGGATTACATTTATATGAAAGCTGACCACTGGCTGAAAATAATGATACCTAAACCTGCAGGCATCATTCCAGTATAACCACTCAAAGTCCAGCAACATACCAGTACATTGCTGGTCTTTGTTGGGCATATATTGTAATGTTCTTTTACAGGCTGCATGAAAAAAAGATTGATCGGTGGGTATGCCCACCATTAGAATACTGGCCTTCATCCACCCACTTCTAATGATGGTCATACATGCACCATTTTTTTTTTTTTTAACTGTGGTGGTGAAGTCACCTCCTACAGCAATGGAGTAGTTGATTTACGTATCGTGAGAGCAATTGCTGATGCGGTCAAGATAAATAAATCAGTGCTGCAGCTGAATGGCGTAACTGAAAAGCAAACCATGGTAACAATAAAACAACTTATGCCAAAAGCATGGGGGCATTCCGCCCCTAATGCTAGGAGCAAATCGCCCCTCCACTATGCATTGGCATACATGCTCTTTTTTTAACTGTGGTGGTGAAATCACCTCTTACAGCACTGGAGTCACAGATTTACGTATCGTGGGAGCAAACGCTGTTGCTGTCAGAATAAATAAACCTGCGCTGCTGCTCAATGGTCTACCTGCTAAGCAAATGATAGTTAATAACAAAGTAACATTACAGTACCAACAGTAAGACAATACCATACCTGCAAAGCAAAATGCAATAAAACACAGTAAAAAAATAAAACATTACAGTTCTAAAATACAATAGAGAGCGAACGAGAGAGAGAGAGAGAGAGAGAGCGAACGAGAGAGAGAGAGCGAACGAGAGAGAGAGAGCGAGAGAGCGAGAGCGAGAGAGCGAGAGAGAGAATAAAAAATGACAACTGTTTTTGGCTTTTAAATTTTTTTTTTTTGTGAGTTTTTTTTTTTTGCAATTTTATAAACTGTAAACGTTACAGATTAGGGTCTCAATATGTGATGGCCATCTCATCTTTCGAGACCCTGTGTAAGTGCGCTCTAGGACTGTGCAATGCTGTACCCTACGCCAATACTCCACTAGTGTGTGTTAGCGTTTGAAACAGCCACCAATGCAGAGACCAGGTTGGTCAGGACAGAGGGACAATAAAAGGGGGTGTCATGCCTATATCCACGTTTTCTACAGACACGACACGATCTTCTTTGGGGATTTCTTCGGGTAGGGGTACCAGGGAGGACATAGGGAAAATGCCTCTCATGCAGCCGCCTCACTGCATTTGCATTGGGAAGTTGGGCCACAGCATCGTTTGGAAACAGAAGGGCTGCGACGATCTCTTACTGGAATTTTAAGAAGGATCCAGTTCGTCTTGAAGCATTAAGCAGAGCCAATTAAAATAGACACTTTTTTGTAGCAGCGTCTGGCCTTACAGGCATATTAGGTAGGGTGCCAACAACTGGTCGTTGAGGTCCACCCCTCCCATGTTAAGGTTGAATTTGTGGACAGACAGGGGTTTCTCCACAACACCAGTCGCCGTAGAAATTTGGACAGTCGTATCTGCCTGAAGGGAGGACAGAACGAAAACAGTCTGTGTATCCCTCCACTTCACTGCTAACAAATTACTACATTTCAAGCAGGCTCTCTCTCCCCGTCCAAGTTGAGATTCTACAAGCCACTGGGGTAAGCGCCAGCGATTAGATCGCACGGTGCCACATGCGCCAATTCCACGATCAAACAAGTGACTAAAAAGTGGCACGCTTGTGTAATAATTGTCAAACATACAAGCCGTACCCCTTTCCGAATAAGGGTGACACCAAGTCCCACATAATCTTACCAGCGCTCCCTATGTAGTTTGGGCAGTTCTCTGGCTCTACGCAACTATCTCTTCCCTTGTAAACCATAAGGCTCGATTCACATCTATGCATGTTGCTTTTGAGCGTTTTTGCACACGCGTTTTTACCGCGATTTTGCATTTTGATTTTTTTTACACTGTGGTTGCTTAGCAACCAGCTATATACACTGTAAAAAACAAAAAACAAAAAAAACGCAGTACGTTTTGGATGCGGGTCCATTGACTATTACATGCAAAACGCTGCATTTTGCATGAAAAAAAAGTCCCCGACCCTTTCCAAAAATGCAGAGGCACAAAAATGCATTGATGTGAACATGTTCCATAGGAACCCATGTTAAAAAATTTCCCTGCATTTCTGCAAAATGCATCAAAAAACGCATTAGCGTGAATCAAGCCTAAAACTATATGTATTGCCTGTTGCCCTTTCACAGAGCTTATCAACCCCTTATCTGGCACACTTGCTGGGAAGATACTGTTTGATAGACAAGCGGCCAGAAAACTTAATCAGGGACTCATCAACACAGACAAATTGATTGGGAGTAAACAAGGCTGCAAACTGCTGGTTGAAGTGGTTACGAGGGGCCGAACTTTGTGGAGCCGATTGAATCCAGGATCACCCCGAAAACAACAGAGTTCATTGTCATTGAAATGCATGAACCACAAGATATGCTCGTATCGTGTCCTGGTCATGGAGGCAGAGAACATGGGCATATGGTGAACTGGGTCAGTCTCTGCTAGATCTATAAAATGTTTGGGGGTTCTAAGCAATTTTCTAGTTAAAAGATAAAAAGTCGATTTTTACATGTATGTGAGAAGTGTCAGAATTGGCATGGTATTGAGGTGGTTAACAGGGTTGCACCTATGACATGCTCACCTCACAGTTTTTAAAAGTCACATATTGCTGTAGCTTACCTCTTTGGACCAGGCGCTTTCTTTTCTGCCTCCAAAAAGACCTTCACATCACAAGAAGATCCCACATACTCTTTTAACCTGTAAAACCAAATTCTGGAATCACAACAAAATTCATAAAAAAAACTTAAACCAAAGAGTTTGAAAGACCCGGGACAGTCTTGGTTTTATAAATCTAGACATTAAGAATCCATTTAACACAAATTACAAAACAGCTTATTGTAAGAGCAAAGTGTCTTTGGTTGATTCCGCAGGCTTTTTTTTTTGTGACCGTTTTTTCCTCTCCCCCCCCCCCCCCCCCCCCCCACACACAATACACACACACATTTGTGCATTTTCGCAAGCGTTTGTGTGCATTTTGTTTAAAAATATCAAACATGTTACACTTACCTTCTCAGTGCAGTGGTTTTGCACAGAGCAGCCCAGATTCTCCTTTTTGGGTCCCTTGCCGGTGTTGTATCATTATCCGTCCCCCATCACGAAGTGTCCGAGGTGTACTGCGCATGCGCAGTACACAGGACACCCTGATTCCCAAAATTGCCGAGGATGAACGGCGCCTGCGCCGTGAGTCCACTTTCAAGCCCCACCATCCAAGTGGACATAGAGTTAGAATATAAAAGAGCCCGAAGCGTGGCGAGCGAAGCGAGCCCGCGAGGGGCCCTCTAAGTTTGACTAACCCTATGTCCGCTTGGATGGTGGGGGCTTCACCTCGACTCACGGCGCAGGCGCCGTGCATCTTCCGACAATTTCCGAAAATCTTCTTGATCCGTACTGCGCATGCGCTGCGCATGCGCAGTACGCATCGGACACCTAGTGACAGCCGGACACTTGGTGATAGAACACCGGCGCTCTTGGCTCCTCCCTCCTGCCATTACAGCAAGCAGCTTGCTATGAGGGCACCCAAGCTGCTGCTCTGTGTGCCCATTCAGACACGGAGCCACAGATCGGGCCCACCCCCTTTCTCTCATTATTGGCTCACTGACTGATTGACAGCAGCAGGAGCCAATGGCGCCCGCTGTGTGTCTCAGCCAATCAGGAGGGAGTGTCCCAGACAGCCACGTCTCTCATTCAATATCGCTGGGTTGAGATGGGGCTCAGGTAAGTACTAGGGGGGGTGCTGCACACAGGTTTTGTATCTTAGTATGCATTAAGATACAAAACCTTTTGCCTTTAGAACCACTTTAAAAAGGTTTTTGGGCCCAAAAACACTGAGTTACAAAATTCAAATGACACTATCTTCAGGTAATAACAGGCCCAACTGAAAACCATGGGATTTTGGATGTTGAGCATTTTGGAGGGTCGAGCTACAAAATGCTCATGTGCGAATGGGGCCCTTGGTTCTTGAAGTATAAGCAAAGATAACAAGGTTATTAGGACACATAAGACTTAGCATTAAGGTGGTATAGCAGGGGGGGGAAGAGGGAGGCGTTCCGACAATAAATTCAAATGCACTATAGTCACCAAAATTTTCAAAGTAGAATTTTACAGTCATTGCGTTTGTCTTAACCTAGAAGATAAATAAGCTACACAGATAAGTGACAAGAATAACACATTTAGTCTTCTGTGGAGGTCAGTGCAATTTTACACACCTATTAGGTCCTTCTCACAGCTCTGCAGCACAGTGATAGACACCACTACATTTACAAGTCAATATCTGAGTTGTTAAAGGCACATGGGGCACACAAAGTGGATGTATATCATTTGTGGTTATAAGGGATTTGACAAAGAAGCAGCCGCTTTGAAACACGTAATCCACTGGGTGGTCCTTTTCCCCTCCTATACCAGCCGCACACTTTAGTGTAGACATAACTTCCGGGTGATGCGGCTTCCGTTGAAGCCAGCCCAGCTCCCTGGGGATGTACACTACTGCCAACTTGTTAGTTTCCATCCAGCAGACCACACATTGAGTTTTTGCAGCTCCCTGGTTTCGGTTTCTCCATCTTTTATTGGCCCCAAGGATGGGTAATGTTGAGCCCTACCAGCCAAGCATAACAGCATACCAAGTGCTGCAGCAGGTCTCTGGGTCAAGAGGTTGACATCGGACACATTGTCTTTATTTTTTATGTCTTTTATTATTAAAGTGGACCTATTCACCTTTATCAGCCATATGGTTTATGCCTTCACATGGACCACCTATGATTGCATTACAGTTTTTAATCTTGATAGACGCAACCTTCTCTCATACCTTTGTGTGCTACATTGATTGACTCCCTTGTGTTCACCATAGACTATTGTTATTGTCAGCTGCACAAGGTTTGAACTACTTTCCCCTACCGCTAGGGTGTTTAGTGCCATGGCATACACATACTGTAGTACTTTACCCTGGCAGAACTGAATTCCTAGGTTTGGTTCCAACCAGGATATTTGCATAACAAAACAAGTATGCAAGTTATCTCCTCTTTTTTTTTGTAGGTCTTCCACAATCAGAAAGCATACCGGCAGGTTATATGGTATTCAGCTAAATTGGCTGTAGTTTGAATTTTCTGTACAGAATTATCTGGCCGGAGCTGTAACTCACTAATAAAACCCAATAGTTACACCAGATCAAAAAGATCATGGAGCTCATACTCGGTGGCAATACACAATACACTAACCTTCACTATGCAATATTTCACTGAAGACCCGATATAAAATACTTTTTATCCCTCCCATTTAAAGGGGGAAAAAAAAAAAAAAAAAAAACACAGTACATCTCTGCAATACATGCACATTCTTCCATGTTTTATCCTTTTAACACCACTGCAAACATAGAAAAATACACGTTAACCTTGCCAAAAATTCAGGGAGCTCCTAACTTTGTTTGAGCTCACAACATTGCTGCACTGAAATCCCAAGCAGTGTTATAGGACCTGCCCCTTTCCCCCCGCTAAACAAGACAAACCTCAGGAGCAGACCACCCTATTCAATGACCAAACTCTTTGTAAGTATCACACTTAAAATGTATGAGGAGGAAATGTTAAAAACTGTTGGTGGAGGAGAAAAAGGCTAAAACAAAAGAAAAAAAGAGCTGTTACCTTTGTCGTATGGTTGGATCGGACTCTGTTGGATCAATGTAATGTTTTAGAATCTCACCAAGTGGTCTGTCATCTGGGACCCTACCAAATAAAATCAGAAATCAAACACCTAAAACACCTGCACTGGTAGCCATAAACATACAATTAAAAGTGATTCTAAAAGGTTCTTTTTTTTTTTTTTTTCAAAAACACCCTTACCTGCTCTGTGCAATGGTTATGCACAATACAGCCCCAATCCACTTCTTCTCGGGTCCCCCGGTCGGTGCTTCTGGTTCCTCCCCCTTGACCAGTGCCCCCAATATAGAAATCTGCATGCACTGGCACATGCTTGCTCCCGAGCCCTGCTCTATTCGTCCGTAAGATACAGCTGTGCCTCTGCCCACCCCCCCTGCTCTCACCTCATTGGTTTGATGTAAAGAATGCATGAAAAAAAAAAAAAAAAAAAATTTATATATATATATATATATATATATATATATATATATATATATATATATATATATATATATATATATATATATATATATATATATATATATATATATATATATATATATATATATATATATATATTATATATATATATATATAAAAAACACCTTCAAAACCACTTTAAGACAATATAATACTATAGCTAAAGCATATCCAAACAAAAAAATAAAAGAATATATTGCAGCTTCTGGTTCCTAGATGTGGTGGATGGCATTTTTTTTTCTTCCCCCAGACCTTTTCCCCAAATTTCACCTGATAATCCTGTAAATAAAACACTTCCTGTCCCTAAGTGGCTATGCTCACTTACCGTTCTCTATGGAGGGAGCAATGGTTGTTGCCAAGGCTGGACCTCAAACATGTCTGTCTATGCCCATCTCCAATATATCAGGGTAATGGGATTTTACACAAGATAGACAAAATTGTTTCAGCTTCCAGTTCATCTCATAGGAAATTACAAGGATTATACATCTCTGACAAGCACAGGTATTTTCTGTACTTTCTAAAAATGTCCTTTGCCTTAAAAATCTAAATAGCCACCTCATTTAGAGCTAGGAAGATGCAACATTTACTTTTAGTTCTTAGGTTTAGTTATCCTTTAATTTAAGATTGTACTTTCACATAAAGGTTTGTTAAAGGCTTGTAGTTTACATAATGATGTAGGTCCCCCGAGACCTCCCCAAAACAAAAATTAGAATTTTTTTAATTATTTTTCACAGATTGTTTAGGACAAGTTAATGGTAATAATAATACAAATTTTGCAGTTTCCATATGCTTATGCTTTCCAAGGACTTTATAAAGCTCTAAGACCAGATCATGTAGAATTCATACCTCTTCTCTGTGTATTCTGCTTTACATTGAGGAAACACAAGCTTCAGGTGCCAAAAGAATCTTTGTTCTCTAAAATAGTAGAAATAATAAATAAAAAATATGAATTTTGCCATTTCAGCAACTTTTATTCTGACACACAAAAAAAAAAAAAAAAAATAATACACACATATGTATGTGTAATAAATATATATATATATATATATATATATATATATAATATATATATATATATATATATATATAAAATGTACGTGTGTGTGTGTGTGTGTGTGTGTGTGTGTGTGTGTGTGTGTGTGTGTGTGTGTGTGTGTGTGTGTGTGTGTGTGTGTGTGTGTGTGTGTGTGTGTGTGTGTGTGTGTGTGTGTGTGTGTGTGTGTGTGTGTGTACGTACATACATAGGCTATGTAATATGTGAAGCACCATATTATTCCTAGATAAGTCCTATTGAGGAAATTAGGACCCCGTTTGCAAGAATCATTCCTTCCCTTGAACATTAAAACCTGCTAATTTTGAAATATTTGGTTGCTAAGTTGGTTTGTTGTGAAGCCGTCACATCACTACATTTGAGAATTACATAAAACAAAAATCGTGTATTTATTGGATAGAGACTGCATTTTCATCCAAGAAACAACTCTTGGTAATGTTTCATAAAAAACACGCCTCAACTCCTGGCTCCGTCCCTGTGAAATTCTACCACGTCACTAACGTGATTTGTCTCTCTATATACTCAAACGGCTTTTTATATTTTCTCAGACTAGTATTACCCAGGCTCAGGATAAAGAAACACCCATAGTTTTATGTCCTGAATGTATGTCTGGAAAATGCTGACATTTTTTGGATTGATGTCAGTTTAGGCCCAACCTGTCTGAAGCCCATTACAAGCCGTCGCCTTGAAAATGGCTGGACCTCTACCGCATGATTGGTCATGAGGCTTGTCTGCCAACATAATGGATCTAATTTATTAAAGCCTTAGAGGGAAGAATTTTTCACCATAATAGCCAATCAGATTCTCCCTTCCCTTTTTCCAGGGCAGGATGATGAATGAAAGACCACGTCAAATGGTGTGGGTAGAATCAAGACATTGATTCTTTCATTAATATTTTCCATTATGCATTTAAAGATTTTATGAAGTAAATGGTCAACACCCACATGCAAAAACATGACAGAACACTTAGGAAAAAATAGCAAAAGAGGAAGAAGTTTCAAGGGAGGAAATGCATGGAGGAGGATATACTGATCCTATAAATTCACCAGAGAATCCACTACTACTACTGCTGCTGGATTACGTAGAAAATTCCTGAGCTTGACAAAAAGACATTCAGTGCTTTAAGATGGGGCAGATGTCGCCTTTGTTTTTTTATGTGAACAAGTGGGAGTAAAACCCATCAAAAGGTTTTACCACAGAAACGGGGGCAATGATAGCTTCATTAATAAGACCCAAGTTGGCTTGACAGAGATCTGGTAATCAGTGAGGTAACAAAGGAAGGTTGGGAGGTGAGAAACTGAGAAAGGAGAAGAGCGGAATTCCAGCTTGTAGAACTAGGATACTACCTCCTGCATCCAGACATCTTAGATGCAAGCAATTTAATTTCCACAAAGGTTAACAAACCTTCCCCCATTCTGAAAAGCAGGGGCATACCATGACAAGGATGGTTTGTCTATGGATTGAATTGACTGTAAAGCCTCAAATCTTGTGGGTGAACTAGTAGTCAAACATGGGTGGGTCGAGTCATGTATGATGGGGGAGTGGAGAAACAAAAAGGGCATGCACCAGTAGCCTCCTTGAGAATGGTATAAAGATTAGATCTAAAGACATTGTCCCTCAGAGGCCCCGTGGATCAGCTGCCTCTTAGGATGTGGGTTTCGTAGTCCAGCACTTCAACCAAAGTGTGCAGGGACAGGAGGCCCATGAAGGAAAGGAGATGGGAAGCCTTCAGAAGCACATCACAACTGTAGCTTAAAAAAGGTACAACCATTTGGTCCAAATGTTCTAAAAGCAAAGAATCAACCACAGCATTAGTAAGATCTTTTTTAGGAAACTGATTAGTCATCCAAAGTAACAAACCAGATGGGATGAAATGCAGAGCCTGTCTGCAAGAACTGGGCTCTAGAGAAGAATTTGAATCATGTATTGGCTCAGTCTTCAAAGACAGGTTCATCCTGTACCAGTATGGTAGTCTCTTGGTTAAGGCAGGACACTGCCGGATGAACAGTAGAGGCAGGCCCCTTTTTAAAAAGAAGTATGGACTTTTTTTTTTTTCTGCCGATTTATACTTGCCTAGGTTTATGCAGCGTCGCAGCGATACTGCATCTGTCCACCGCTGGCTCTAACACTGAGAACCGAGCAAACACCGCCCATAACTCGGTACTTGGAGCTCTCCGAGCAGAGAGCTTGTGACAGTCAGCAACCGCTCTCTGCGCTGCCTCCTCCCCCTGCGCACGTTCACTGGAACGCTGGCCTGTGGAGAGGGCGGGAGTAGCCGGCTCAGGCTCTCAGCAGCTCGCTGAGAGGCTGAGCCGGGTGCTAGTCCAGGCATATGAGCGGATCCAGACTGCATTGTTGCAATGTTGCCCGAGCCTGGACCAGCTCTGTGACGTCAGCTGACAGCACAAACTGCACTCCTGTGATCCACAGGAGAAAAACAGCCAAACAAGCTTTGGCTTTACTTCTTTAACAAAGTCATCTACATACGGGTACAAGGCTAATAAGCACGCTGAGGGGGAGCAACAATCTTGTCAGGGTGTTTCCAATCTCTGTAGAGAAGACTTAGAACAGCAGGTGCACAGGGAATGTCTTAAGCACCCTAAAAGGACCAAGACTGGGATTAGCACTGGTGGAGGCAACACGCTGATCATCTAGTTTCAGAGTGGTGAACACTGCAATAATAAAAGCCGAAAGGGTCTCTTAATTTGGGAGTAATGACACAAAACTGCAACTCATCAGAAGCAGGCTCAATACGTAAAAAGTGGGTCAACCCTGAATCAGACAGACAGTCTCAGCAGCTGATTGCTCAAGGGCCATAGGAAGATCAGATACAGAACCTGTGGCAGAAGGTGTGGGAGCACACTTGTGGCCTCTGCCGGGATCACTGACCACAGCATGGAAGAACTTTCTGCTCAAAGCTCAGGAAGGGACTACAGGAAGATTCCATGTGTGAGCTTCTATGGAAACAGCGTCAGGTGGGAACTGTACAATAAGTAACGTTTCATGGGGAGGATTGTTTTTTTTTTTTTTTTCAAATCTTTAACAGTGGAACTATGTTTTAAAATGTGAAGCCAACCACTATCCAGTAATATATTCCATCGACAACAACCAAAAATACAAATCAAAAGAAAATAACATTCAGTACTGGCCAATAAAAAAAATGTGCAAGTCATTACCAATGTAGTTCCCACTTGAAAATACAATAAGGGTCAGGAAACACGGTCACCTCACTCAGGAGATGCTGTGCAGAACACGTAAAAAAGGGAACATATAAAAAAACGACGAGCACAAACATGAGTCAATAATGCGGGAAAATCAGAGAGGTTATTGGAGCGTCAGGTAGGTCAATCCTGCAACTGTGGAGACTGCCTGTACTTATTACATGTATGTACAGTGGTGTGAAAAAGTGTTTGCCCCCTTCCTCATTTCCTGTTCCTTTGCATGTTTGTCACACTTAAGTGTTTCGGAACATCAAACCAATTTAAACAATAGTCAAGGACAACACAAGTAAACACAAAATGCAATTTGTAAATGAAGGTGTTTATTATTAAAGGTGAAAAAAAATCCAAACCATCATGGCCCTGTGTGAAAAAGTGATTGCCCCCCTTGTTAAAACATACTATAACTGTGGTTGTCCACACCTGAGTTCAATTTCTCTAGCCACACCCAGGCCTGATTATTGCCACACCTGTTCACAATCAAGGCATCACTTAAATAGGAGCTGCTTGACACAGTAAGGTCCACCAGAAGATCCTTAAAAGCTACACATCATGCCGAGACCCAAAGAAATTCAGGAACAATTGAGAAAGAAAGTAATTGAGATCTATCAGTCTGGAAAGGGTTATAAAGCCATTTCCAAAGCTTTGGGAATCCAGCGAACCACAGTGAGAGCAATTATCCACAAATGGCGAAGACATGGAACAGTGGTGAACCTTCCCAGGAGTGGCCGGCCGCCCAAAATTACCCCAAGAGCGCAGCGACGACTCATCCAAGAGGTCACAAAAGACCCCACAACAACGTCCAAGGAACTGCAGGCCTCACTTGCCTCAGTTAAGGTCAGCGTTCATGCCTCCACCATCAGGAAAAGACTGGGCAAAAATGGCCTGCATGGCAGAGTTCCAAGGAGAAAACCACTGCTGAGCAAAAAGAACATCAAAGCTCGTCTCAATTTCTCCACAACACATCTTGATGATCCCCAAGACTTTTGGGACAACATTCTGTGGACCGATGAGACAAAAGTGGAACTCTTTGGAAGGTGTGTGTCCAAGTATATCTGGCGTAGAAGGAACACTGCATTTCAGAAAAAGAACATTATACCAACAGTAAAATATGGTGGTGGTAGTGTGATGGTCTGGGGCTGTTTTGCTGCTTCAGGACCTGGAAGACTTGCCGTGATAAAAGGAACTATGAATTCTGCTGTCTACCAAGAGATCCTGAAGGAGAATGTCCGACCATCTGTTCGTGTACTCAAGCTGAAACGAACTTGGGTTCTGCAGCAGGACAATGATCCTAAACACACCAGCAAGTCCACCACCGAATGGCTGAAGAAAAACAAAATGAAGACTTTGGAGTGGCCTAGCCAAAGTCCAGACCTGAATCCTATTGAGATGTTGTGGTATGACCTTAAAAAGGCCGTTCATGCTCGAAAACCCTCTAATGTAACTGAATTAGGACAATTCTGCAAAGATGAGTGGGCCAAAATTCCTCCAGGACGCTGTAAAAGCCTCATTGCACGTTATCGCAAACGCTTGGTTGCAGTTGTTGCTGCTAAGGGTGGCCCAACCAGTTATTAGGTTTAGGGGGCAATCACTTTTTCACACAGGGCCATGATGGTTTGGATTTTTTTTCACCTTTAATAATAAACACCTTCATTTACAAATTGCATTTTGTGTTTACTTGTGTTGTCCTTGACTATTGTTTAAATTGGTTTGATGTTCCGAAACACTTAAGTGTGACAAACATGCAAAGGAACAGGAAATGAGGAAGGGGGCAAACACTTTTTCACACCACTGTATGTATGTATGCATGTATGTATGGTGTAAAGTAACTGGTCAGACCAATCTTTTTGCATGCAGGCAGTTTTAAAGCCCAAATCCACTTCTTTTTACATTACAAAAGTATTTAGTTTAGCAGCTCTAAATATAAAAAAAAATAAAGCTTTGGCTACAATACTTTTCCTCCCAGCACTGTGCCCCCACACACAGACCCTCTGCTGTAAGATCCAATGCCCAGTAGTCCTTTATTGGGCAAGAAAGAATCCCAAGGTCATTCAACCCACTCCTACAAGCCCAAGCTGTTAAGTGGAACTTCACTCTCCCTATCAACACTGCATATTTTTTAATCCTCATGCTGCTAGCATTCGTAAATGGATAGGAAAGTTTATCATATTTACTGGTTTTCAATTTATTTTTTACACACACACACACACACACACACACACACACACACACACACACACATGCCTGAATGGTTGAGCTAAGGGCAGAGTGATTGCAGCAGGTAAATGCTATATATGAATAATTTGCCCTTAATCAAGATGGTTATGGCCAGAAATGCTAGGGATGTTTTTTCAAAGTGATTTGTCAACGGAAAGACATGGATAGATGGGGGGGGGGGGGGGGAGTTTGATTTTAAGATTTAAAATGAATCAAGCCCTTGCCAACCACACTATAGCTGAATGAGAGCTACAGCGCGGCCAGCTAGTTCTGTGAGGGCGTCTATTGCCGGGCTCCCGTGCTGCTTGCGCTTCTCAGGCGCGCATCCGGAAATGTACGTGGTGGTTGATCTGGCGGACGCAGCACATTACGGATTAAGGTAGAGGGCCAATCACAGCTCCACTTTACCACGTGATCACTTTGTCAACAAACCGGTGTCATGCCCAGTTCAGCTCTCTCCTCACACTGATACAGTGTATGGGGAGGGGAGGGAGACACTTATAGCAGCAGCGTGAGTGGGCTGGATTTGGTGTGCCCTACAGTGGTCATCAGTGCCATCACAGTGGTCATCAGTGCCCTACTGTGCCACTACAGTGCTCATCAGTGCCTTACGGTGCCACTACAATGCCCATCAGTGGATCCTCATCAGCGCCCGTCATCAGCGCCCGTCAGTGGCGCAAAAAATGTGTAAAAAAAACTGACACTTTTCAAAAACTTTTTTGAAAAAAAAAAAAAAAAAAAAAAAAGACGTTCAAAAGACTCATTATGCCTCATAATATATGTTGGGGTGTTTCCTTTCCAAAATGGGGTAAATTTTGTGGGCATTTCCAAGAAATTAGATGTGTAATTTATATCCCTAGATAACCTGATGGTGCTCCTTGCATGTTGGGCCTCTATATGGCCAGGCTGTGAAAAAGTCACCACATGTGGTATCGCCATACTCAAGAGGAGTAGCAGAATGTGTTTTGGGGTGTAGTGTGAGAGAAATAACCTGTTAACAGCTTCAGCCCCGGAAGATTTTTACCCCCTTCCTGACCAATAAGCAATAAACGTATATTGATTGGTTTGCGCAAAAGGTATAGCGTCTACAAAATCGGGAATAGTTTTATGGCAATTTTATTATACTTTTTTTTTTTTTCATGACACAAGTTAGAACTGGGAAATGCCTTGTTTACATTAGGCACTTCCCCGTTCTGAGGCTCCGTAACACCTGCGGGCTTGGTCACGCTGTATGCGGTGGCGCGCACCTGCTATCCCCACCTCTTAAAGGGGACGTACAGGTATGCCCATTTGCCCACCGCTGCCATATCGGCGTGAATCGGTCGGCAAGTGGTTAATATGACAATTTTGTGAAATAAAATAAAATCTTAATTTTGCAAAGAATTAAATAACTCCCGCCTCTTACTAAAGACTTTGGAAGGTCTACTTTTCAAAAAAAAAGGGGTCATTTGGGGGGTATATGTACTTTCCTGGCTTGTTAGTGTCTCAAGAAATTAGATAGGCCGTCAGTACATCAGGTGTGATCAATTTTCAATGATTGGCACCATAGCTTGTAGGCCAACTATAACCTTCACAAAGACAAAATTAATATACACGGATTTGGGTTATTTTTACCAAAGATATGTAGCAGTATGAATTTTGGCCAACATTTTTTAAGAAAAATGCCTTTTCTGTCTTTATATATAGTGCAAAAAAAAAAAAAAAAAACATTGGTGATTAAATACCACCACAAGAAAGCTCTATTTGTGTGAAAAAAAAAAAAGAACCTTTTCATATGGGAACAGTGTTGCATGACTAGTAATGTCACATGACGAGTAATTGTCATTCAAAGTGTGTCTGCCCTGAAAGCTGAAAATTGGCCTGGGCAGGAAGGGGGTACAATTGCCCAGTAGGGAAGAGGTTAAATAGTGTTTTTGGCTTGTAGTGCTCAGATGCAGTGAAGACACACAGTTCTAGGCTAGCAGTGCTACTGTGTCAATCCTGCAGCTTCAGGGAGGTTGCCTGCATGTAAATGTAGACTACAGTGACTGGTCAGTCCAATCTATTAGGCTGGATTCACACCTATGGCATTTTTGTTTTTTTTTTTTGCATTTTGCAGATTTGCACTACAGTCGATTTAACATGGTTTCCTATGGAACCCGTTCTGTAGTGCAACTCTGCAAAATGCTAAAAGCACTAAAAATGCCATAGGTGTGAATCAGGCCTTAGTCTGAAGGCAGTTTTAGAGACCAACTCCAATTTTATTCTTGAATTTCATAAAGGATTTAGGGCAGCAGCTGTAACAAACAAAAAAAAAAAAAAAAAGATTTTAAAATGCAATTTTAAGCTCTGGCTACAATAACCGCCTCCTTTCAGGTGCTGTCCCCCACAGATTCACTGCTCTAAGATCCAGTGCCCAGTACCAGCCCTGTATTGGGCTGAACGAGGCCCAAGCCATTAGACGTACAGGTCTGGACAGCATGATATTTACACATTATTAATGACTACAGCACTGTCCCAGGACTAGTAAATACCTCACACATCTCCTTGGATTAGTTCCTTATACTCGCCTATAAGACACTACTCAGCGCTAACAATATCAGACAGTCAGGCTTCCACTGATCTGTACGGTGCTGCCAGTCTAACACTGTCAATGGGCTTACAGGATGGGACAACAGAGTAACCTCATCAGTGCACTGGTGCTTACTGTGTAATCAGGTTAGAAAGGCCACATCTGAAGCCAATTGCATGGCTTCAAAATTATTACCTGCATACTTGCTTCAGGTAAGACTTATAAAGTACTGACAGCCATGGAAACAGCATTTTCAGAGGTCATGTCGTAATACTTGACATGTTCAGCACAGATGCAGTAAGCAAAAAACGGTCAGCTGAAAATACTTTAAGCGGAGTTCCACTCAAAAGTGGAAGCTCCGCTTATCAGCCTCCTCCCCCCTCCAGTGCCACATTTGGCACCTTTTGGGAGGGGGGGTACCATCCCCAGTTTCGAGAGATCCCGCCGTGGGGACATCATTCGGATCGTTCGGCCCCCCTCCTCCTTTCCCGCCACTGGGACATTCAGAAAGGCTTCACTGCCAGGTTCCCTTAGAGTGTGAGTGTGAGTGTGAGTGTGAGTGTGAGTGTGAGTGTGTGTGTGTGTGTGTGTGTGTCCACTCCTCCTTAGGAAGTTAAAGTGGAACAACAAGTATGGATACTTTCAGTTACCTTGGTCCACGTCCCTATGCATAGATCATACCTGTAGGGTCCTGTGCCTAGTGGTGCCCTGCTACTCTGAACACTGGAGGTCCACTGCTTGGCATGGGCGCCATTTAGAGACCACGCAAAGTCACGTGCCAAGTGGCTGCCCTTCTACATTGTGAAGATAGGCCGCCCACTTGGCACAGGCAATACTCAGAATGCTTTGCATTCTCTCAATGAATGTAAAGCGTTCTCTGATTGGATGAGAACTGGGGAAATGCAAAGCATTCTGAGTGTTGCAAGTGGGTGACCTATGTGCACAATGAAGCAGAGCAGCCGCACGGGACTTGGAGTACTCTGACTGGCACCCATACCCAGCAGTGGCACCTCCTGTGTTCACAGAGCAGCAGGGCACCACTGGGCACAGGTCCCTACAGGTATGCTATATGCATAGGTCCAAACAAGACCAATGTAACTGTAAAAATATCCATACTCAAACTCTTTAAAATATTTATATCAGATCCTTTAGCTTTACTGTGCTGGACACGTCAAAGTTCATCACAAGTGTGACATGAAGCTAGAGGAGATGACTGGAGTCGCAGTCTATTACAGCGATTACCTGCATCCAGGGGGTCCCACATGTATGCTATGTGCACAGTTACATTCAATTATGGATTATGCAAGACAGACTATTCAGATTCTTGTACAATCCCAGTTGTAACCAGTTCTCTCTAGCTACCTAAGACACGTTAAGCTTCAAGGAACGTTCATTCTTTTGAATAACTTTTAGCCATTCCTAATCTGAATGTTTCAGCAGACGGTTCAAAATAATGTGGAAATATTTCATAAACCCTGAAGGAAAGGAAGCCAGAAAACCTCCAAAAAACGGTCAATAAAACCATGCCCGACCACTGCCGACTTTATAGAGCGCAGTGCTGCAAACTTCTAGGTTACGCTGTGAAATAACACCGCAGCTTCTGAATGTCCACATTCCACTCAGGCCCGACACCAAACAAACCAGGCCAATCCACTAATGGGGGGGAAGCTGGGACAGCCAGCACAAGCAAGCTTTGTCAGTAAATATTAAGGCAAAAAGGCAGTCATAACGGCAAGGGCTGCCTGAATCAAAATACATCTTTTAAACACTCGATCCAATGTTTTGATTCCAAGTCCGTTTCCCTGAACAAACACGGCTTGTACAAGAGGCCTGTGTGAGCCGCCCGCTCGCGGGGTGCAGAACACGGGGGAGAGAGTGTGAGCTGCCGTTGGCCTTTTTCAGATTCCTTTGGAAAGTTGTAATGTTTGTTAAGCAATAACTTGGAGCCTCAAAAAGCAGAAAATCTCTCACTGATTTCCATTCGGTTTCCGCCCCTGGAATGAAGGAAAAACACAAAAAAAAACCTCAATGCTCTTTTTGAAGCTGCAAAGTTCACATTTGCTAAAATGATATTACAGAAAATGAATTCAGCGACACAGGAAGGCAATTGCTATATTTGCTGTCAGATACGTCTTCAAAAGACAAACTGGAATGGAGGTCCTTATTTTTGCACTAATTTGCAACTGCTAAAAAAGGTGACCAACAGCTGCTGTTACGATTGCGGAGACAAATATTAGTGCAAAATGACTTTAATGGAAACGTCCCTCTCTGCCAGTGCCACCGGTAGTGGAAGAGTTTTATCTTTAAAAAATAAAAAATATATATTCTGCCCTAAAACATTTGAAAGGTAACAGTGCTGTGGTGGCTGCAAATACCTGTGCTAGTCTATAAATCCATCCATGTATTGTTATGGACTACCTTGGGATTCCAGGCCCAGAATGTACAAGGGGTCTCTTCATCAGCTGGCACTAGACCTTGCTCCCTCCTGGTGTTACCTCCCACTCCTATCCAATGTGAAAGGCAACAATTTCAGTGGGCTTCAGATGCTCTGGTCTGCCATTCAAAAGATGAACATGGCAGAATAAAAGCCCCAGGAAGGGACCGGCTTACTCTGAATTTGGCCAGAAGTTAAAGGCCACATATGGGCCTAAAGGGGGTTTCAGAGGAATAAAAGGAATCCATCTGAAGACTAAACACAGGCATTAGATGATTGCACCCAACAACTCTTGTTGCAGTCTCAAAAGGAGGTTGCACATCACAAGGAGGCTACCCATTATGGCACGTCGCCACTCCTGGGGGCCCAAATGGGGCCGCACGTCGCCACTCCTGGGGGCCCAAATGGGGCCGCACGTCGCCACTCCTGGGGGCCCAAATGGGGCCGCACGTCGCCACTCCTGGGGGCCCAAATGGGGCCGCACGTCGCCACTCCTGGGGGCCCAAATGGGGCCGCACGTCGCCACTCCTGGGGGCCCAAATGGGGCCGCACGTCGCCACTCCTGGGGGCCCAAATGGGGCCGCACGTCGCCACTCCTGGGGGCCCAAATGGGGCCGCACGTCGCCACTCCTGGGGGCCCAAATGGGGCCGCACGTCGCCACTCCTGGGGGCCCAAATGGGGCCGCACGTTGCCACTCCTGGGGGCCCAAATGGGGCCGCACGTCGCCACTCTGTTACAATTCAATCAATCATACAACCTTTTTGTGTGATCAACTTTAAATTTACCAAAATTACGTAAAATTGGATGGGTAATTTAGGTCCTCATTTGTATACAATCAGAAGTCGGAAGTGACACTGTGTCAAGTCGGAAGTGACTACACGACGCTGACCGGAAGTCACGCTTTGCGTTCCAGATGCGCTCCACCGCCGCCATAGCACCACCAGGTAGTTGTTTGTATGTCTAGATAGACATACCACACACCATAGGAAGTGCTGCGGATGCCGCTGAGGGGATATATCCAACATCCCAAACGCAAGTGATCATTCTATGCACAACTGAAAGTAATATAAATGTACGCTGCTATACTTGTGGGTTTTTTTATGGGAGGTTTATTCTTAATTTTATAAAATAAACGGAATTACGCTATGTGCAAAACTTTATTTGTTTTTATGGCGAGTTTATTTGGAACCAATTCCCCCCTGGACCCCTGATGCAGTGGTGTTTCTTGATGATGCTGAGAGGTTAAGAAGGTTACCAGGCTGGTTGGTGTCCATCTTAGCTGAGGAGTAGTGGATGCAGTTTTAACCATTGATGACCTATACCTGACAGGCCTGTTTGATTTTTATCTCTGGTGAGTTTGAACCCCTAAGGGGGATTATTTCACACGTGGTGAAACAAGTTAGTTACATGGGATGATACGTGGTCTACATTTAAAAACAGAAGTCACCTTGATGCGATTTTGAACTGTCCACCTACCACTATTTCTGCACTCAATGAACATTTATTTATATCTTTTATTGCATTTATCTTTGATTGTGGACTCAGTATTTTAAAAGTGTTCTTATTTATTTATTGACATTTGGATACTGCATTTCTGAGCGCTGTTTTTAGTATTTTATCTCTCAGGAATAATACTGCTTGAATTTTATACTATCTATTTTTACATACAATCAGACAAGCCCTTGCACTACAAAAGGTACTGGCAGATTGTATGATCAAATTGTAATGCGTGTTGCCTTTGTTAGTGAAAATACAGCTTTCAGCCCTCACACTGCAGTGACCCATGCTGGCATAGCTGAGTAAAAGCCACACCGCTGAGCACAAGTGTCATTACACAGAAGAGGAAGGGGGCATGTTTGACCAGTTCTTTTTTATTAAGAATGGATTACAGAGTGGGTGCCTAAAAGACTACACAGTCATATTTAGAGACCATGCACAACTGATGCAACAGGAAACTGGATGCACGACTATGAAAATGGAGATTGTTAGCACAAAGGTCTGACTTGAATTTGGTCCAAGGCCAATGGCTCCCAATCCCGATTTTACGTGCAGTGCCACATTCTAGGAAATATGCCAATATTACCGCTGTATCCAATAAATAGATATTACACACACTTGCTACAATATTTTCAATATGAAAGCAAAGTGAGATCTTCTACCTGGACTATTTTTTATAGGACTAGTCCCAGTGCTACAGCACTTTGTACCCTCAGCATCCCTCTGGACATGAAAAACTCAAAAGATGAAACTTGCACTGCAGCAAGCCGAAGGACAGCGCTGACAACATAAGGCTACCTCTAAATCACACTGAAGTTAGGCGTATAATTCTGGGAAAGATAGACAATTACAGGAACAGGGAGAGGATTCTGAGAAATCCTGTTTAGAGATGGGATACTACACAGATCAAGGAGTCCACACACCAATCATTGTGCTTCCATATTACTTTACAGTAAAGGGCACACAAAATTTGACAAGGGTTGAAGATATGAGGCATTTCACATCATCGGGTGCCTTATCAAAGAAAAGTAATGTTGCCATTTTTGCAAAGACGAGAATTTATATTTTATAACTGAGAAAAGTTGCAAATTAAAATGGAAAAGTAATGTGAACTCCAGGCAATTATAAAATACACACATGAATGCAGTCTGGTATTCATTAATACACCATTACATTTTTTTTTTTTTTCTAAAAAAAAAAAAAAAAAAAAAAAAAAAAAAAAAAGAAGAAGAAATTTTTTTACCAGATATTATCCACTTGCAGTGTACACTCGGTACAGCAGGGCTCAGAGAAATGAGGGTGGAAGAAGCAGCACAAAGAT
The DNA here is from genome assembly GCA_028564925.1 of Lithobates sylvaticus. Classification (NCBI taxonomy): domain Eukaryota; kingdom Metazoa; phylum Chordata; class Amphibia; order Anura; family Ranidae; genus Lithobates; species Lithobates sylvaticus. Next base: position 236,424,283 of record CM053032.1, read on the forward strand.
AATCAGGTGAAACGCTGTGCAAAGAGCATTCTGATAGGAGGGAGAAAGCAGAGTGGCGAAGAGATACTCTCAGTCTTTTGCTTCTCCTTTTACTGACCAGTCACATGCTGGTGAAGGGACAAGAATTGTGTTACTTCAGGCCTGATTTACATGTGCAATAACATTTTTTTGATACAGTGATGAAGGGTTAGGACATCTGTCAGGTTTTTCCAATGAGGGCACCTGTTCTGAAAACTACTAAGAGGGTATTTCCTTCTACTTTTGGAGGAACTTCTTCTCACTTCTGGTGGTGTCTACAGAACAGGAAATGAACAAACAGCAAAATAAAAAGCCAAAAAAGTTCTAATCTTTCTCGATTGTAGCCATATGAATGTTTTGGTTATAGATACACCAACAAAGTGGCTGATATTTTCGGTTAGAAAAAAAAATATGGCTTATTGTAACCTTCCATGTTGATTTGAAGAGCTGCAGTTTAGCAAGCAAATAAAAAAAAAAAAAAAGAAAAAAAGCCCAAAAAGGTTCAAAAAACAGTCCAACTGGTCCAAAACAAACATATTGGCTATAGATAAACTAACAAAATGCACAGGGTAGCACAGTGGGCAAGCGGTTAGCACTTTTGTCTAGCAGCACTGGGGGGCGTCGGTTCGAATCCCAACCACGGCTCTACCTGCCTGGAGTTTGCATGTTCTCCATGTGCCTGCGTGGGTTTTCATCCGGGTACTCCGGTTTCCTCCCACACTTGAAAGACATGCTGACGTCTTAAAACTGATATTGGTATGGTACAAGAAACACATTTGAAGGATGGAACATTTCCCTATCTTCAAAATAGATATTTTCCAGACGTATACCATGCCACAAATCAAAAGGCTAAAACCAAGGGAGTGGCCATTTTAATTTCTAAACATATTACGTGGTCTCTGCTGGACAAATGCCAAGAGTCAGGGGGGAGATATCTATTTCTTAAAGGGCTTATAGGAAATGTTAAGGTGACCCTAGCAACCGTATATGTCCCAAATACACACCAAGACAGTTTCTTGAAAAAAGTATTAGCTAAATTAATGGAATTCAGGGAGGGAATACTAATCATAGGGGGGGGACTTCAATGTCCCCCTAGATCCAAAATTAGACACCTCCAGTGGGACATCTTCTGTTGCTGGGAGAACCAGGAAAAACATCCTTCGGAAATTAGATGAATTTCAATTGGTTGATGCTTGGAGGGCCTTCCATGCAGAAGAGAGGGACTTTACATTTTTTTCAAATCCCCATCAACGATATTCACGAATCGATTTCTTTTTATTACCACAACAAATTCTTTCATCAGTACAGGACACATCAATAGGCAACATAACCTGGTCCGATCATGCACCAGTTATAATTAAGATCTTTCTGAAGGGTGCCACCCACAAGACGGACTGGAATTGGCGGCTAAATGAAAGTCTACTGCAGTGTCCTGAAATACGTGAAGATGTGGTCAAGGAAATCGAATCGTATTTTCAAATTAATGACAAGAATGATAAGGCATTATTCCTGACACTAAGACCAGTGATGGGGCACTATACCTCCTTTTATTGACCACAGGTGCTATGTAATTTTTTTACTCCCACTGACGTTGGGGCATTTTCTATTCCCACTACCCGCATTCTGGCACCCATGAAGTCTGAAAGACAGTAAACTGGCCCTTTATTTAGAAAGTTTAGAGACCTCGGCCTTTGTGTGGTGGGGTGCTATTCAGAATTAACATAGCAAAGAATGATAGAGGGGTTATTGCGTGTTGCGTTGACGCACACATTACTGCAACACAGAAGTGTAAATGGGCCCCTATTCTATTTCCTATCCCTGCAGACCCTTGTTGCCAATTTCACAATCTTATCCCATCTGCCCTGTACAAACTCCACCAGCACAGATTAGCAGCAAGAAAAACACGAACCTCCCAGGGCAGCCACTTTCAAGATAATTTGTTCTAGCGTAGCTGAGATCCAAAGTGAATGGAAGGCTGCCATTGTTTTGTGTAGTTGTAGCTATCCCCTTTCTGTTTGGAAGTGGAAACTATCTAAGCCTCCCAGATATTTCTCCTGCTAACTCATTCCTGTCACTGGCTAAAGTCCATCAAATTAGCTTTTTGGGTTAACAGATGTGTTCGGTCCTCTCAACCAGATGTGACTCGATTTAGAAATTAGTACACAACTCGATCCACTTCAATCGCTTCCAAATAGGGGCCCCCAAAGCTGGGATTCCAGGGGCTCTTTGTCAACGTGCTCCCTGCTGTGTGGCCGACAAGTCCTGGCAAATGAGCTAAGCACGTGATTATATTACAAATACTATTTATGATGACCCTTTGAACCTATCCTGCCGAGCTCACAGGGAATCTCTGGTTAAAGAGCACCTGTATGAATAAACATGACGATGTGTGTGAGGTGTGTGTTCCAGTACTGAAGGATTTTGCGTAACTTGTAACATATTTACACTCTAGCAAAATTTTTTTACTTTTAGTTGTGGATGGAGTTGGGGGGGGGGGAAAGAACATTCCATCAGATTTTTGTTTCTGTCTGTGACCCCATTAGTGAGATTCTCCCTTACTTCCTGTACCTGTGACACCTGTATAAAAAAAGGGGGTGCAGCTGTCACCAAGATCGAACGGCACAGGGTTTAATAAAAAATATTAATGCAAATTGTCCTCTCCTCAGAGGGTATTGCCCTTAGAACTTTATAGGGAAGCCTTCTCCTGAACATATGAAGAGACCAAGGACCGCCCTGAACCAACCGGGGTTCCCCCCATCCCCTTACCCTGCCCTACCTGTACCCCCCCCTTTTTTTCTCCTTCTTTTCCCTCCACCCAGATATCCTCTGTATTCTGGAGATCCTGGTCCCCCTCCTCCCTCCTGCCCTGTGAGTCCTACCCAGATGAGGTGGGGGGCGGTTGGGAGCAGACATGGGGTTGATCTTTCCAGACCTGAGGCCTCAGACTGAGAATTTACTGATGAGGGGGGCCATTGGCCCCACATTAACAGTTTCAAGAGTTTAGGCTTCGGTTACGTAGCAACCTAGGAACATATGTGTGCCCTTTGTCTGTTACCCCCCTGATTTTGTAAGTTTGCCCACTTACAAAGAAATGAAGGGTCTATAATTTTTTTATCATAGGTGTATTTTAAATGATAGAGACAGAATATCAACCAAAAATCCAGAAAAAAAAAACACATGATACAAATGTTATAAATTGAGTTGCAGTTCAGTTCAGTGAGTAAAATAAGTATTTGATCCCCAAGCAAAACATGACTTTGTACTTGGTGGAGAAACCCTTGTTGGCAAGCACAGAGGTAAGACGTTTCTTGTAGTTGGTTACCAGGTTTGCACACATCTCAGGAGGGATTTTGGTCCACTCTTCTTTACAGATCTTCTCTAAATCCTTAAGTTTCTTGGCTGTCGCTTGGCAACTCAAAGTTTCAGCTCCCTCCATACATTTTCTATAGGATTAAGGGCTGGAGACTGGCTAGGCCACTCCGTGACCTTAATGTGCTTCTTCTTGAGCCACTTCTTTGTTGCCTTGGCGTTATGTTTTGGGTCATTGTCATGCTAGAAGACCCATCCATGACCCATCTTCAGTGTTCTGGCTGAGGGAAGAAGGTTCTCATCCAAGATTTTACAAGACATGGCCCCGTCCATTGGCCCCTCAATGCAGCAAAGTCGGCCTGTACCTTTAGCAGAGAAACAGCCCCAAAGCATAATGTTTCCACCTCCGTGCTTGACTGTAGGGATGGTGTTCTTAGGGTCATAGTCAGCATTTTTATTCCCCCAACATGGCAAGTCGAGGTAATGCCAAAGAGCTCAATTTTGGTTTCATCTGACCACAGCACTTTCTCCCAATCCTTCTCTGAATCATTTAGATGTTCATTGACAAACTTCAGATGGGCCTGTACATGTGCCTTCTTGAGGAGGGGGACCTTGCGGCGCTGCAGGATTTCAATCCATGGCGGCGTATTGTGTCACCAATGGTTTGTTTGGTGGCTGTGGTCCCAAATGCCTTGAGATCCTTCACAAGCTCCTCCCGTGTAGTTCTGGGCTGATCCCTCACTTTTCTCATGATCATCCTTACCCCATGAGGCGAAATCTTGCATGGAGCTCCAGACCGAGGGCGATTGATGGTTATTTTATATTTATTCCATTTGCAGATAATCGCTCCAACAGTTGTCTCCTTCTCACCAAGCTTCTTGCTGATGGTCTGGTAGCCCATTCCAGCCTTGTGCAGGTCTACAATCTTGTCCCTGACGTCCTTTGACAGCTCTGTGGTCTTGCCCATGATGGTGAGGTTTTAATGGACAAAGATTCTGTGGACAGGTGTCTTTTATACACATAACGAGTTGTCTAAAGGAGCTCCTTCTTAAATTGACAGGACTAATCTGTGTACCACGTGAGCACCTACTGCAGCCAGTCGGTGGGAGGCAGAACTATTGTTGATTGGTAGAGGATCAAATTCTTATTTTACTCACTGAACTGCAACTCAATTTATAACATTTGTATCATGTGTTTTTTTTTTTTTTATGGATTTTTGGTTGATATTCTGTCTCTATCATTTAAAATACACCTATGATAAAAAAAAATTATAGACCCTTCATTTCTTTGTAAGTGGGCAAACTTACAAAATCTGCAGGGGATCAAATAATATTTTTTCATTGTTTGTGTCATGAAAATTAGTCCAGAATTTAATAATCTTTGTGAAATTATTCTTCACATTGTACTGTAAGTGAATGACTAATGCCCCGTACACACGGAATTTCCGAAGGAAAATGTCCTATCGGAACATGTTGTCGGAAATTCCCACCGTGTGTGGGCTCCATCGGACTTTTTCCGTCGGAAAAAGTTTTATCTCCTGCTCTCAAATTTTCCGACAACAAAGTCCTATCGGACTTTTTCCGATAGTGTGTAGCGAATTCCAAAGGACAAAGTGCCACGCATGCTCAGATCACATTACAAGACCAAAGCTATTGGCTAATAGCCTCTACGTAGTCCCGTCGTACGCAACAAACGTCACCACGTTCAGGATGATCGGATTTTCCGACAACTTTGTCCGACCGTGTGTATGCAACACCATTGTCGGACAAAATCCGTCGGAAAAAATCAGACGGATTTTGTGGTCGGAATTTCCGACCGTGTGTACGGGGCATAAGACAAAAAGCAGCAGAAGACATTTTTTATTGCATCCTTTAGATATTCGAATTTTGTATTCCATACTCCTCTTATCTCATACAATAATGTAATGTGATCGTTCATTTCCATAATGAAGAAAAATGAAATATTTGCTGTGGGACATCAATAATATAAAAAAAAGGCACTGGAAAAAAAAGCATGACAGTACAAGTTGGAGAAATTACGAACCACTCCCTGAAGCAGAAGAACATTCCACAAACTTTTAGAAGGAGCAGAAAATAGTATCATCCATTGCAGGTGGAAAATATTGTATGTCAAAGAGAGATGCAGCTGCCATATTCTCCAATGCCCACCAATATGACAGCTTTGTACAAATAACGTTGAAGTTTAGGCAATTTTGACATACTGTATTTATTGGCGTATAACACTCACTTTTTCACCATGAAAATCGGGTGCAAATAGCATGTGCGTGTTATATGCCAATACTTCAATTTTAGATGCCTTGTAGGTAACAGGGAGGGGGCTACATTGATGGCAATGGTGAGGCTGCATTGATGTGAACTGATGAGGCTGCATTGATGGCACTTGTGAGGCTGCAGATTTGTATTGATCAGGCTGCATTGATGGCAATGGTGAGGCTGCAGATGGGCATTGATCAGGCTGCATTGATGGCACTTGTGAGGCTGCAGATGGGCACTGACCCTTATATTGCTTCAAAGTTCCTTATTTCAAATTAAAAAATGTTTTCCTGAAACTTCCCTCTTAAAATGAATGTGCGTGTTATACGCCGATAAATACGGTAGATACATTGATACAACTTGGTCTAATATAAGTACGTATGTGTCATACCTGTAGGATCTCGGTGGAAGCTACTACAGTGCTTGCCGCTAGGTTCTGTTTACCATGTCAAGCAGTGTTAATTTTGATGTTAGATTTTGATTTAGTTTTAGACATAGTCTTTTGACTAAAATGCCATTTTAGTTTAAGTTGTATTTTAGGTGACTAAAATCACCAGTACATTTAAGTAGACTAAAATGAAATGGGTTTAGTTTAAGCAGGGGTAGGCAACCTGTGGCCCTCATTTTTATAATCGATTAGTTGTCCGTTTATTGTTTCAATTAATTGATTAATTGGATAAAATCATTAAAAAAAACGTAATATGCAATTTTTTCGTTTATTTAAAGTAATAATGAAAATGATGGGGCACTATTCCTCCGGGGAACACCAATGACGGGGCACTATTCCTCCTGGGAACACCAATGATGGGGCAGCACTATTCCTCCCGAGAACACCAATGATGTGGCACTATTCCTCCCGGGAACACCAATGATGGGGCAGCACTATACCTCCTGGGAACACCAATGATGGGGCAGCACTATTCCTCCCGGGAACACCAATGATGGGGCACTATTCCTCCTGGGAACACCAATGATGGGGCACTATTCCTCCCGGAAACACCAATGATGGGGCACTTTTCCTCCCGGGAACACCAATGATGGGGCACTATTCCTCCCGGGAACACCAATGATGGGGCAGCACTATTCCTCCCGAGAACACCAATGACGGGGCACTATTCCTCCCGGGAACACCAATGACGGGGCACTATTCCTCCTGCGAACACCAATGATGGAGCACTATTCCCCCGCCCCCCCCAGGAACACCAATGGGGCACTATTCCCCCATCCCCCTCCCAGGAACACCAATGGGGCACTATTTCCCCCCTTTCCAGGAAAACCAATGATGGGGCACTATTCCTCCCACTGACACCAATGACGCGGCACTACTTCTCCCGGGAACACCAATGATGGGGCACTATTCCCCCCCCCAGGAACACCAATGGGGCACTATCCCCCCATCCCCCTCCCAGGAACACCAATGGGGCACTATTCCCTCTCCCAGGAACACCAATGGGGCACTATTTCCCCCCCTCCCAGGAAAACCAATGATGGGCACTATTCCACCCACCCCCCAGAACACCAATGATGGGGCACCCCCCCCCGGAAATACTTAGGATCATGGGGCACTTGTCATCACAGAAATGAATGCACTGTACTGACTGAGTATTCTGTATAGCCATTAGCTGCTACCTTATCACTTCACACAGGTGCAGCTTGGCTCTCGCGGCTGCTTCTCGCCTCTCTCCGTCTATTCCCTCGAGGCAGCAGCGGGCGGGCTGAAAATATCAGGGGGGAGCTGACGTCAGTGAGGAGGAGAGGCGCGGACGTGCCTGGTCACATGAGCACCGCCTGGGAGGAGGGGGGGGATAGTGCCCCATCATTGGTGTACACAAGAGGATTCTAACGGACTGCCAGGGAGGAAGATGCGAACCAATTAATCAATAATGAAAATCATTGACAGCGATTTTCATTATCGATTATTATCGATAATATCAATTAATCGTTTCAGCCCTAGAAACTACATTTCCCATGAGGCATTGCAAGGCAAGACTTGTAGTTCTGCAACAGCTGGAGGGCCACAGGTTGCCTACCCCTGAGTTAAAGTGCTTGTAACCTTATAAAACGATTCACTGCCAGCCTCTTCTCTTTTATGCAGCGATAACGCACTCTGTAAGTGTTTGTTGAAAACGAACTTTAGGCCAGTCACGTGACTCCCGGCCGCTCTCCTTCTCCGATCTATGGGTAGCAGCGGGAGGGGTTGAGATCCCCTTCTGACATCAGTCGGAGAGGTCATGTGACCATCGTGCTGGCCGCTTGGCCGATGTAGCCTTTAGATGGGGGAGGAGAGTCATGTGACCGGTCTGAAGCTATCTGAAAAAAGGTATTTAGGCTTAGTTTTCAACAAACACTTACACTGTGTGTTATGGCTGGACACAAGAGAGGGGCTGGCAGTGACATTTTTTAAAGTTTACTTTACTACGAGGTCTGAGGTCTGAGAAAAGCAGAAGTTCCGGTGGGTCAACGTCCCTCCCCCACATTTTCGTTCCGTTTTTATTAGCTGATGAAAATTGGAATTGTCTATTGATGACAATTTTTATTGATTTTATTGATTTTCGTTTACTTTTCGTCATTGAAAACATAGCACTGACGAAAAATATTTTCGTTGATGAAATTAACACTGGTGTTGAGTGGCTGCCTTGCTGCATTGTGAACACAAGAGGTCACCTGCCCTGCAGGGGCGCCATTCAAAGAGCACTAAAGTGTTCCCTAATTGCACAAGGTGAAGAGGCAGGGTGGTGATGTCATGATCTCCACCTCGCCCAGTCAATGAACACTTTGCAATTATCAAGAAAATGTAGTTTTCTCTGAATGGCACCTGTGCCAAGGGAGCAACCTCCTGTGCAGGGCAGCCACTCGGCACAGAATCCAGAAGCTTGTGGAGATCATTGTAGTATTAGTGTCTACTACAGTGATTTCCAGCTTCCGTAGGGATCACACAGGTATGACACATACACAATATTACCAAAAGTATTGGGACGCCTGCCTTTGCCTTTACACGCACATGAACTTTAATGGCATCCCAGTCTTAGTATAATATTGAGTTGGCCCACCCTTTGTGGCTGTAACAGCTTCAACTCTTCTGGGAAGACTGTCCAAGGTTTAGGAGTGTGTCTATGGGAATGTTTGACCATTCTTCCAGAAGTGTATTTGTGAGGTCAGGCACTGATGTTGGACAAGAAGGCCTGGCTTGCAGTCTCCGCTCTAATTCATCCCAAAGGTGTTCTATCGGGTTGAGGTCAGGACTCTGTCAAGTTCCTCCAGCCCAAACTCGCTCATCCATGTCTTTATGGACCTTGCTTTGTGCACTGGTGCGCAGTCATGTTGGAATATGAAGGGGTCATCTCCAAACTTTTCCCACAAAGTTGGGAGCATGAAATTGTCCAAAATGTCTTGGTATGCTGATGCCTTATGAGTTCCCTTCACTTGAACTAAGGGGCCAAACCCAAGCCCTGAAAGACAACCCCCCCCCCCCCCACACCATAATCCCCTACTACCAAATGACCTGGACCAGTGCACACACAAGGTCCATAAAGACGTGGATGAGTGAGTTTGGGGTGGAGGAACTTGACTGGCCTATACAAAGTCTTGACCTCAACCTGATAGAACACCTTTGGGATGAATTAGAGCGGAGACGGTGTGCCAGGACTTCTCGTCTACAGGAAAAATGGTCAAACATTCCCATAGACACACTCTTAAACCTTGTGGACCTTCCCAGAAGAGTTGAAGCTGGTATAGCTGTAAAGAGTGGGCCAACTCAATATTGAACCCTAGGGACTAAGACTGGGATGCCATTAAAGTTCATGTGCGTGTAAAGGTAATATAGTGTACATAATTACATTGGTCCAAACCTGGAATTTAGCTTTAAAGATATGTCCTTTAAGGCAAAGTTCACTGATCCTTTTTGCCTCTTTTCCCTGAGCTAAACTAACCCACCTTCCCCCTTCACAGATGCATACTTACCTCGGTCTGGTGGTAGTTATTTAACATCCTGGCGCTGCCTGCGTGTTACAGCTGTACTCCCCCACCCACTTTGGGAGATTTCGTCAAACTTCCTGTTGCGTCTCTAGGACAGGAAGTGAAGGGAAATATCCCCAGCGATGCCCAAACAGAAAAAAAAATAACCTGACAGGACTTTTAACCCTTCCCTATCCTAATCCTATCCATAGCTAAAAAGAAACAAAAAAGTTTTGGATATACATACACTTTAAGGTGCACTTATCCTTTATAGCTGAACTCCCAGGAAAGTAAAAATGGTCTCAGCAGATAATGCAGTCAAGCTATACTAAGAAACACATTCGACCAGGACGCAGAGCCGTTATTGGGACTTTATTTTAGTTTTACATGAGCTCTGCCTTTATTGTAACCTGAAAGTATAGGGCCAGGATTGGGCTAAGGCAGGGCCGTCTTTAATATTGATTGGACCCTGGGCACAAATTTTCTTGCCCCCCCCCCCCCCCCCCATGCATTTTCTCTCTCCACCTGCTTTGAGGCATAAAATAAATAGCAGCTAGACTCAAAATCAGTTTACTGGATCAGATGAGGCAGCGATTGCGATTGGTTGCCAGAGGTTAAAGTGTATCGTTACCGCTCACTGATTTGTTGTTAGAGGTTACAGCACATGATTTATGTTTGTTGATTGGTTGCTAGAGATTACTGTACATCAATACTGCTCACTGATTGGTTGCTAGAGGTTACTACACATCATTACTGCTCACTGATTGATTTCTAGAGGTTACAGCACATCATCTACTCACTGCCTGCACACCATGGACTGAGGAGGTAAGGGGACCCATTAATAGACAGAAAACTCCTAGGGATCCTAGGACTCCTGGGATCAGTGGCAGTGATGGGGGGAGGGGTGGGTGTGATCAATTTCCAGCATGCCCCTTTATCTCCCCAGTGGCAGCATTCCGTATAGGTGATGGTGGATATGACCTAAGGGGGGCATGATATAAATGAATACTGCCTCTATTTACATATGAATTTACATATTGAATTTACATATGAATGCTGCCGGTCTTCCGCTATTTGTATATGAATGCAGCTGCTATTTACATACCAATGTTGGTATTTACATGTAAACACAGGGTCTGCAGGTGGGTCATCTGTACACAACAATAGGGCAGAGCTGGGCAGCATTAGTAACAGAACTTCACACTGAGATATCAGGACACAGCACTGGACTAAAACCTCAAGGGACAAGGGAATTTAAACTAGGATAGTTGGCAAGTATAGGGCAGCTGCTTTGCACCCCACAATAATGACTGGGCAGCTACCCCTTTTGCCCTGCCTTAAAGACGGCCCTGGAGTAAGGTGGTGCAATTGTGTCCAGCTTAAAGTAAATTTTTCAGTAATTTTATAAGTCTACATGAATAAATGATTCAGGTCATGTAATCAGCTTATCGCACACCCACAACCATTACGCTGATTGCAGATGGTGTGGGGCAACACTCCTTCCCAGGTGCAGTACAATTCAAACACAAGTAGTCAGCACTCAAGTAAATCCAGGGGAAAAATAATAATTTTTAGCAAGTACAGGGTAAAAACCATATGGCATTGGCGCGTTTTGGCCAGTCCATGCTTTAGTTGTAGATGGATAAGTACATTTCTGGTAAGTCACAATATACAGCATAATTTTTCAAAAATGCTGCAACTTTTATCATTAAAAAGCATGTGAGCTTGCATTCCAGGCAAGTGAATCTGCCTAGGCTGAAATGCAGTCATCAGTCAGCTGCAGACAGGAGGAAGTATTTGTTTAGTCTCTAGTAATTACCAAGAACGTACAATGGTACATTATATCTTTTATGATTAAAAAGTAGTCCTTAAAGGAGAAGTGCAGGAAGTAAAAAGAAACAAACATACATACTCACCTACGGTGTACTGAATGGCTGCAGCAACTGTCCGATGCTGCAGCTGCCCCCCCCCCCCCGCTGTCTCTAAGCCAGACAACTGAGCAATCACGTGACCATGTCAGTTTGTGCTCTGCCCCTTCTATGCTCACAGGAGTGCCAGGCTGTGAAATGTGGAGTGAGCAGGAGCTGCTGGCTCAGCCTCTCATCGGTGTGTTGAGAGGCTGAGCCAGCTGCCAGTCAGGCATCTGGGTGGATCCCAACATTATTGTCCAGTGGCTGGAGCGGCTCAGCTAATCTGGGTCACAGGAGTGCAAAAGAAAGTGCACTCCTGTGACCCACAACAGAAGTACGGTCAAAAAGAAACTTTGGCCATACTTCTCTTTTAACGGGGAAGAAAAGCCCTCCCGAGTCAATACTTTGTAGAACCACCTTTCGCTGCAATTACAGCTGCAAGTCTTTTTGGGGATGTCTCTACCAGCTTTGTACATCTAGAGAATAACATTTTTGTCCATTCTTCTTTGCAAAATAGCTCAAGCTCTGTCAGATTGAATGGAGAGCGTCTGTGAACAGCGATTTTCATGTCTTGTCACAGATTCTCAATTGGATTTAGGTCTGGACTTTGACTGGGCCATTCTAACACATGAATATGCTTTGATTTAAACCATTCCATTGTAGCTCTGGCTGTATGTTTAGGGTTGTTGTCCTGCTGGAAGGTGAACCTCCGCCCCAGTCTCAAGTCTTTTGCAGACTCTAATGTCGCATACACACGATTGGAAATTCCGCCAGCAAAAGTCCGATGAGAGCTTTTGATCGGAAATTCCGACCGTGTGTATGCTCCATCTGACTTTTGCTGGTGGAATTCCCGGCAGCAAGAGATTGAGAGCATGTTCTCTATTTTTTTCGGTCGGAAAAAGTTTCCGATCCGAAATGCCGATCGTCTGTACAAATGCCAAAACGCAAAATTCCTACGCATGCTCGGAAACAATTCGACGCATGCTCGGAAGCATTGAACTTAATTTTCTCGGCTTGTCGTAGTGTTGTACGTCACTGCGTTCTTTCTGGACGATCGAAAGTTCATAGAACTTTTGTGTGGCCGTGTGTATGCAAGCCAAGCTTGAGCGGAATTCCGTTGGAAAAACCATCCAAGGTTTTTCCGATGGAAAACCCGCTTGTGTCTACGCGGCATAACAGGTTTTCTTCTAAGATTGCCCTGTATTTGGCTCCATCCATCTTCCCATCAACTCTGACCAGCTTCCCTGTCCCTGCTGAAGAAAAGCATCCCCACAACATGATGCTGCCACCACCATGTTTCACGGTGGGGATGGTGTGTTCAGGGTGATGTGCAGTGTTAGTTTTCCGCCACACATAGCGTTTTGTTTTTAGGCCAAAAAGTTCAACTTTGGTCTCATCTGACCAGAGTGTAGTGATATAATATATTGTGGTTTAGATGAATAGTAGTTATTAATAAGTATTGTCCCGCAGCAAACCCAATTCTCCCAGAGAGAGATTTTATTGGCTTCTAAAACAGAACATTCTTGCAGATGATAAAAATCCAACAGGGTATAATCATGACAGTGTTCTAGAGCCCCATGAATCCATGTGACTTTTGGTGCCTTCATGAAAAACACACCCTCCCTGAGATAGTTTTAGACTGAAAGCCCTGTTATATCCCCCACACACACCGAATGGCTGAGCAATTTGATTGGCCGTTTCCATTAAATGCTTTTATCTGCTCCTGTCTTTCAGAGTGACAGCAGATCACCCCAAGCTGTGAACAGCTGTAGTCATAAACTGCCCTAATCTGCATTCTTGCATATTAACATCAACATAGCCCACAATCATTATCTGTTCCCCTTTGATATGTGGAGTAATTCTTGTTTGGTCACTTCCCTTTTGATCAACAATTCCCCTTTGATATGTGTAATTAGGTTAACAGATAACAATATGGCCTGCCTAGAATGAACTTGTCTTAGAATGCCTAAATAAAATGCCTATATAAAATACATAAAAAACACTATATATATATATATATATATATATATATATATATATATATATATATTAGATATAACATACTACACAGAGCACCTTCTTCCACATGTTTGCTGTGTCCCCCACAGCAAAAAGGATTCTTATGGCTTTCTTTCAACAATGGCTTTCTTCTTGCCACTTCTTGCATTCTATGCATTAAGATAAAAAGCCTTGTGTGCAGAAGACCCTCTAATACTTACCTGAGCCTCATCTCGATCCAGCAATGTTACACGAGAGACCCGGCTGTCTGGGACTCTCCCGTCTGATAGGCTAAGACACACAGCAGCGCCATTGGCTCCCACTGCTGCCAATCAAAAACAGTGAGCCAATGAGGAGAGAGAGAGAGAGAGAGGGGGACGGGCCGAGCCACGGCTCCGTGTCTGAATGAACACACAGAGCGGCTCAGCTCGGGTGCCCCATAGCAAGCTGCTTGCTGTGGGGGCACTCCGCAAAAAGGAGGGGCCAGGAGAGGTGGCAAGGGACCTGAGAAGAGGAGGATCTGGGCTGCTCTGTGCAAAACCACTGAGCAGATAAGTATGACATGTTTGTTTTTTTGAAACAAAAAAAAAAAACAAGACTTTAGTATCACGTTAAAACTGTAGGGAGGCCCATTTCTTCTTTCTAGCAGTACGTATAATGCTTGAGAACAGGTGCATGCAGGATGCCTCCTTGTGGGGGGGCGTTTCCATGCTGTATAAATTATTTTCCTATTCCTCGGTTAGTAGTTAGTTTATCTTACCAGTCAGCGTGGGAGAGAGATCTGGACATAGCCCCTGAGGCAGAGGATTGGTGTAAATGGAGCACACGCATTCATAAAGGTATTTTAAAACATTGCTCTGATCAAGGCTGGCTACAAAGTGCATGCCAGATGGTACTTGGTCCCGGAACATCTTTTCGAAAATGTATCCGGCTCGTCGGCCTCCTTTATCTTTTCAGTTATGATTGTCAATATTACTAAAGATGAAAGCAGTTGAGAATGTCCTAAGACACACACAGATCCTAATATATTGTATGTTTTTAGCAGCAAAAATTGCTATTACGGTTGCTTGGAAAAGTCCAGCCTTATGCCGCGGAATTTCAAGCGGAATTTCCATCCGAAAAATCTTGGATGGTTTTTCCGACGCAATTCTGCTCAAGCTTGTCTTGCATACACACGGTCACACAAAAGTTCTCTGAACTTTCGACCGTCAAGAACGCGGTGACGTACAACAATACGACGAGCCGAGAATATTAAGTTCAATGCTTTCGAGCATGCGTCAAATTTTTTGCGTGTCCGAATTGCATACAGACTATCGCATTTTACTATAGGAACTTTTCCCGACCGAAAAATAGAGAACCTGCTCTCAATCTTTTGCTGGCTGGAATTCCGCCAGCAAAAGACCGATGGAGCATACACACGGTCGCATTTTCCGACAAAAAGCTCTCAGTTTTGCTGGCGGCATTTCCGATCGTGTGTACGTGGCATAAGACATAGCTTTAATGAAACGTAAACTCAAGTGGATTATGTTAAAGGAAAAAATAGAGAGTGTCTTGCGAGACAAGCAACAACCTCTCTTCTATAAATAATGGTCCCCTTGGCTCGCCTATTTGCAGATTCCAAACACACGGTGTTGACTCCAGGAACAATTGGCGGTAGATCCCCAGACGGAGTCACCTTCTCTTTTTCCTCCTTTCTTTACTCTTTCTTTCTATTACTGCCAGTCCTGTGACTGTTCCCCCCCCCCTTATCTTTTTTTTACCTATGCCCAATAAATTGTCAGTAGTGGGGAGTTGAATCCCCGTAAATGACTAAAAAGTTGTATGATGATGGGGAGTGCATTTGAATTGTATAACATAAGCTAAAAGTTTTATCATTCTGAAGATCTCTTCATAGAGGTTTTTGCACTTTTGATGTTTTAAATCTTATAGTCTTCACGTATATCACAGGCGGACCTGATAATCTGTCTCCGCGTTGGCCCTCTTCCATTCCTTGGGGCATTATGGGTCTATATTATGTAGCTATTCAACATATGTTTGCTCTCCCTCTTTGTAGGGGGCTATAATGCCATGTACACTTTTCGACGCACTGACTTCCGCCAGACTTTTCAACGGACTTTCGATGGACTTCCGTCGAATCGGACTTGTCTACACACAATCACACCAAAGTCCAACAGATTCGACCGTGATGACGTACGACCTGAATAGAATAAGGAAGTTCATAGCCAGTAGCCAATAGCTGCCCTAGCGTCGGTTTTCGTCCGTCGGACTAGCATACAGAACTGATTTTTTGACCGGACTCGAGTCCGTTGGAAAGATTTGATGTTCTAAATCTAAAGTCCTTCTGATTTTTGACAGAAAAGGTCCGCTGAAGCCCACACACGGATTCATTCCGTCGGCCCAGTTTGGTCGAAAATTCCGGTCTTGTGTACGCAGCATAAGGCACACCATGGTCAGTTCCTCCTATTTGCTATGGCCCTTCTACGTCCTCTCTTTTATTTTTTTCTATTAGGTACTTATGTTGTTGAATGTACCAAGTTTAGCAAGGATTGCTCACTGCTCTGCTTAGTAATGTTCCTTCTTTACTCTTCAAAAACGTTCAATAAAAACAATTGAAACAGAAAAAATATATCTAATCCTTGTTACACACAATCATAGGTGATAATTGTCATTATTTGTGGGTTTACTGAGTTGAGGAACATGGGAGAATGGGAAAACAAAAACATGCTGGTAAGTTAATTGGCTCCTGTCTAACTTGGCCTTAGGGACCTTAGATTGTATGCTCTTTGAGGGCAGGGACTGATGTAAATGTACGATATATACAGTATCTCACAAAGGTGAGTACACCTGTGACGGACCTCGTACCCAAGATGTCCGCCGTAAATGCTTCCTCTGTCCGGTACCATACAATCCAAGACCCTTTAGCCCACCCAGTCACCAGACAACACCAGTGTAGGGCACATCAGGAATGAATCTTTATTTTACATGTCACACATATATACAGCCAGATGACTAAAGCCTAACCTAATTAGCATGAGCTAATTATCTTAATCAACACTGGGCTCCATCATTCAATTGCAGGGTTAATTAGCACACACAACAATAAGTGAAACACTCTTACAAGCCAGACTATACTCAATTACATAACAGACAGGCTGTCTGGAGTTCATGACATTAGCGTCTCTTGCTAATATGCCAAATACACATACAGATTCTATGTGTATTGGGGGGCCAGCATGGACCTGAATCCAAGTAACACCAGCTCAGGGGTCCCAGGCTTGCAGCTCAAAGAGCGCTGTTCCCCCAAATGCCAGGGCCCATAATCGCAAGGTAATAGGCTCACATTCAGTCCCCTCCAACAGCCTGTGTCCCAGCCAGGTCTGTCACAACACCCCTCACATTTTTGTAAATATTTTATTATATCTTTTCATGTGACAAAACTGAAGAAATTACACTTTGTTACAATGTAAAGTAGTGAGTGTATAGCTTGTATAACAGTGTAAATTTGCTGTCCCCTAAAAATAACTCAACACACAGCCATTAGTGTCTAAACCGCTGGCAACAAAAGTGAGTACACCCCTAAGTAAAAATGTCAAAATTGGGCCCAAAGTGTCAATATTTTGTGTGGCCACCATTATTTTCCAGCACTGCCTTAACCCTCTTGGGCATGGAGCTCACAGGTTGCCACTGGAGTCCTCTTCCACTCCTCCATGACGACAT
This sequence comes from Lithobates sylvaticus, assembly GCA_028564925.1. Taxonomy (NCBI): domain Eukaryota; kingdom Metazoa; phylum Chordata; class Amphibia; order Anura; family Ranidae; genus Lithobates; species Lithobates sylvaticus. Next base: position 236,441,462 of record CM053032.1, read on the forward strand.
CACAGAGCTGGTGGATGTTAGAGACCTTGCGCTCCTCCACCTTCCGTTTGAGGATGTCCCACAGAAGCTCAATAGGGTTTAGGTCTGGAGACATGCTTGGCCAGTCCATCACCTTTACCCTCAGCTTCTTTAGCAAGGCGGTGGTCATTTTGGAGGTGTGTTTGGTGTTGTTATCATGTTGAATTACTGCCCTGTGGCCCAGTTTCCGAAGGGAGGGGTCATGCTCTGCTTCAGTATGTCACAGTACATGTTGGCATTCATGGTTCCCTCAATGAACTGTAGCTCCCCAGTGCCGGCAGCACTCATGCAGCCCCAGTCCATGACACTCCCACCACCATGCTTGACTATAGACCATACACACTTGTCTTTGTACACCTCACCTGGTTGCTGCGACACACGCTTGAAACCATCTGAACCAAATAAGTTTATCTTGGTCTCATCAGACAACAGGACATGGTTGCAGTTAGTCTGCTTGTCTTCAGCAAACTGTTTGCAGGCCTTCTTGTGCACCATCTTTAGAAGAGGCTTCCTTCTGGGATGACAGCCATGCAGACCAATTTGATGCAGTGTATAGCATATGGTCTGAGCACTGACAGGCTGACCCCCCACCCCTTCAACCTTTGCAGCAAGGCTGGCAGCACTCATCTATTTCCCAAAGACAACCTCTGGATATGACGGTGAGCCTGTGCACTCAAACTTCTTTGGTCGACCATGGTGCAGGCATCTTACTCGAGGAATGACATGATGGGAGCCTCTCTACTTACCTAATAAAATATCCTCTACACCACCAAGTGCAAACCACATGACTGTACTATGGATACCTATCTCTAACTACATAGGAACCTATGATTATTTTGGAAAATGAGGACTGTCTTTTGGCATTGTGTGGGTGACAAGGACCGGTTGTAGGAGGACCATTTAATGTGTTTCTATCTTGATGTTTTGGTTATTAACCGTGAGTGTTCTTTATGAAACTTTTCCTGAAGAAGCGGGTTATCTCCTGCGAAATGCAAACTGCGTTGAAATTACAGCAACTCACTGTAGTGGAGCCAACAAGAACCTATACTTAAGGAGCACCAGATGGTTTTGGCAATTTTTATGTGCAGTTTTTGTGTGTCTTGTATGTTTTTGATACCTATATATGTGAATCTTTTTATCATGTAACAATAAATAATTTTTTTTTATCAAATTTGGGTACAGTTATAGTCCTTATATTTAGCTTGTTAGGGTCCACTATTTTGTATATCATTGTCCAGGATGAGGTACCGGACCTGATTGGTCTATTTATTGAGGGTCTCTTATTGAGGCCTTCCTCCCAACTTCTTATTTTCCATCTCATCTTCTACAAATCATTCACACTCATGCCCTTTGGCTGACCTCTTACGTGCTTGGATCCAGCCACCAACTATTGTGCTTTTATCTTTACATGTGTGACCTACTTCTCTTTGAACACAATTATGTCATCCTCCCATCGCTACAAGAAGTTGGATTATTTGTGCCAAAATAAAGCAGCATTACTAAGCAAACTCCACTGTGTCCCACTTGACAAGTTTCCAGTTTATTGGTCCAGAGGGAAGATAGGCAATTGGAGCTAAGAGCTTCGGTCGCATCCAAGCTCTCATCATATGTGATGTTTTCTAAGAAACGTTTCTGGAGTCCGGAAATACTTCTAGGAGCAAATGCAAACATTTATGGCAAACCAGATTATTTCTGAAGCGTGTATTAAAAACAGATTGTGATGGAAGACGTACTATATGTTTTCCCTTGACAAGGAATGAGAGTTATTAAACAGAGTTTTACCTCAAACGTCTTTAAAGCTCTAACAACAAAAATGTATTCTGCAGCTTCCATATATCATTGAAAACTCATAGTTTCTAATCATGAGGATCTGGGATGATTTTGATAATGCAGTTTTATCACCTTCACAAATCATACCAGTAAACATACTGATGAAAATACAATCCAGGGTCTTTTTGAGCTACAGGTGCCACCGACTGTGGCGCCATTGCAGCAATATTGTTTAGCAATGCCTTTCAAGCATAGGCTTCTCCAGTACTTACTTGACCGCACCCTCAGCTCCTATGTCTGCTGGTAATTCCTTTCCTTGTCATGCTTCTGTACAAATATCAGTGGCATTCTTCTCTTGTATAATGACTAAAGGAGGCCACTTTCTGGAGGTATTCCATCAGTGGCATAGATCGCACCCTTTGGGAAATGTCTATGGACATACACAACCTGGAATGGAAGCAAATTCACATGTTCACATGCACACGGAGAAGAGGAGGAGCAGACAGCACCATCAGGGGAGGTAAGAGGCCGCTTTGTGCAATACCAGTGCACAGAGCAGGTAAGTATAAATCTCTTTTTATTCTATGTAAAAAAAAAAAAAAAAAGAAGAGCCTTTACTATCACTTTGCGCTTTCGTCATTTGCTGGTCTTTTCACAGCACCTCATGTCTCTTAGGCCCCTTTCACACTGGGGCGTTTTTCAGGCGCTACAGCGCTAAAAATAGCGCCTGTACACCGCCTGAAAAAATCCGGCCCCATTCACTCCAGTGTGAAAGCCGGAGGGCTTTCACACTGGAGCGGTGCGCTAGCAGGACGGTCAAAAAAGTCCTGCTAGCAGCATCTTTGGAGCGGTGAAGGAGCGGTGTATTCACCGCTCCTATAACGCTCCTACCCATTGAAATCAATGGGACACCACGGTAATACCGGGGGGTTTTAACCCTTTTTTCGGCCACTAGCGGGGGTTAAAACCGCACCGCTAGCGGCCGGATACCGCTGCTAAAACAACGGTAAAGCAGCGATAAATATAGCGCTGCTTTACCGCCGACGCCGCTCCCGCACCAGTGTGAAAGGGGCCTTAGACCCATTTCACACGGGGGCCGCTGGTGCGTTAGCGCTAAAGCGCCGTTCGCTTTGTGGCCGATAGCGGGGCGCTTTTTAACCCCTGCTAGTGACCGAAGAAGGGGTTAAAAACACCCGTGTTGTGGCGCTTCCGAATCGCTTTTTAGGCGATACGGAAGCGCTGCCTATTCATTGCAATGGGCAGGGGGGTTTTGGGAGCGCTGTATACAGCGCTCCCAAACCACCCCATGCTGCTTGCAGGGCTTCCGCAAGCGCACCGCCCCAGTGTGAAAGCACTCAGGCTTTCACATTCAGACGGCATGGGAGGCAGTTTTCAGGTGCTTTACAGGTGCTATTTCTAGCACTAAAATGCCTGAAAACTGCCTCAGTGTGATAGGGGTCTTACATCTCTGCACTTCACACCTGTCTTAATCAAGAAACTTAAAGCAGACTGCTGGACATTAGATGGACATCTGTGTCTGATCAACAGGTTAGTCTGTCTGCATGACTTCTGTGTTTTCATGGCCTTGATTACTCTGGAAAATAGTTTGGACTGCGTTTTTCCTCAGCTTATTCCGATCATTGGTTTATTAACTGTGCTGTTGTAAATCCTTAGGCTACTTTCACACCGAGGCGCTGGGCACGCTGTCGGTAAAGCGACGCTATATTTAGTGCCGCTTTACCTTCGTTTTAGCTGCGCTTTTTTGGCCGCTAGCGGGGCAATTTTACCCCCACGCTAGCGGCCGAAAAAGGGTTAAAACCACCCGCAAAGCTCTGCTGCAGCGGCGCTTTGCAGGCGGGTTTGGAGCGCTGCCCCATTGTTTTTAATGGGAAGGGGCACTTTAGGAGCGGTAAATACACCGCTCCTACAGCGCTCCAAAGATGCGGCTTGCAGGACATTTTTCAGCGTCCTGCAAGCGCACCGCTCCAGTGTGAAAGCCTGCAAAGCGCCTCAGTGTGAAAGAGGCCTTACTCTCCTAATTTGTCTAGAACAAAGACTATGATTGGGATTTATATGTCTGGATATGATCTGTCAATCAGCCTGATGACTCTGTTGCTGTCTGCAGACCTACACTGCACTTTTTGAGAAATGTCCTGCCTGTTGGTTGGCTGTTGTCTCTGATGGCACAACGAATCTTCTGAGACACTCACGACCAGCTTATAAACAGATCAAGAATTCCAACACTATGGCGCAGCTATAGTGGAAAACAAAGGGGGGTGGCTAAAAGATGTCAACTGACCTTATTGTCTGGGTCCCATGTGACAGCAGAATCTGGCATCTTATTTATGTAAAGTATGAGTCATGATGGCAGCTTCATGAATCACATTGATGGTTTGTTGTGGGGCAGCAGTAGACCCTGGTGACTGGTCAAGGGATGGCAGCAGACACTGATGACTGGTGTGTGAATGGCTGCAGCCACTGGTTGGTTTTAGAAGAGCAGTAGAGCTCATATACAGGTCAGTTAACTCTGGATACTGGTTCATGGATGGATGATACACCAAAAACAGTTCTGTGCCTGGCAGGAGGTGAGCCTGGACAGCCTTACCTACGTAGGGAGTGTTACCTATTTTATATAGAAAATTGCAATGATTTAGGTTCTTTCCCCTGAGAAAACTATTTTTATGAGCCACAATTGTTTTATTTTTATATTACTGACAAGTGCCCTTTAAATACAGTGGCAGCTAGCACCGGAAAATGGACATAACAGTTGCACCAGCTGACAGAAGGAAAATTAACATTTCACTTCTAAAGGTTTTGGGCCCGTAAAGTGAAAATAAAAGAGGAGACTGGCATGAGTAAGGTCAGCAAAAATAGAAATTGTGTTTTATTGGTTTCCGCTCTTAATAAACACAAGACTTTGCTCCACATCTCCTCTTCGTGCAGTCCTGGTATGTCTCCCGCCCTCCCTCCATATTCAGTCTGGAGAAACAGTTAGGCCAGTGTCTGCAAAATATAAATAAGGATTTAACTAGAGGACTGTGCTAGGCTCTCTTTACTTCAAATTTTTTTTCAGGTCTGTCCTTGCAGATACAAGAATTTATACTCTGGTTGAATCCTACAAACAGCACTTATGGCAATTTCAAGGTAATGTAATTTTAGGAGAGTATGTACAGTGCCTTGAAAAAGTATTCATACCCCTTGAAATTTTCCACATTTTGTCATGTTACAACCAAAAGCTCCAATGTTTTTTTATTGGGATTTTATGTGATATACCAACACAAAGTGGCACATAATTGTGAACTGGAAGGAAGATAATAAATGTTTTTCAAAATTGTTTACAACTAAATATGTGAAAAGTGTGGTGTGTATTTGTATTCAGCCCCCCGGAGTCAATACTTTGTAGAACCTCCTTTCACTGCAATTACAGCTGCAAGTCTTTTTGGGGATGTCTCTACCAGATTTGCACATCTAGAGAGTGACATTTTTGCCCATTCTTCTTTGCAAAATAGCTCAAGCTCTGTCAGATTGGATGGAGAGCGTCTGTGAACAGCAATTTTCAAGTCTTGCCACAGATTTTCAGTTGGATTTAGGTCTGGACTTTGACTGGGCCATTCTAACACATGAATATGCTTCGATCTAAAAAATTCCATTCCATTGTAGCTCTGGCTGTATGTTTAGGGTTATTGTCCTGCTGGAAGGTGAACCTCCACCCCAGTCTCAAGACTTTTACAGATTGCCCTGTATTTGGCTCCATCCATCTTCCCATCAACTCTGACCAGCTTCTCTGTCCCTGCTGAAGAAAAGCATCCCCACAACATGATGCTGCCACCACGTTTCACAGTGGGGATGGTTTGTTCCGTGTGCTGTGCAGTGTTAGTTTTCCGCCACACATAGCATTTTTTGCTTTTTGGCCAAAAAGTCAAATTTTGGTCTCATCTGACCAGAGCACCTTCTTCCACATGTTTGCTGTGTCCTCCTCATGGCTTCTCGCAAACTGCAAACAGGACTTCTTATGGCTTTCTTTCAACATTGGTTTTCTTCTTGACACTCTTCCATAAAGGCCAGATTTGTGGAGTGAATGACTAATAGTTGTCCTGTGCACAGATTCTCCCACCTGAGCTGTGGATCTCTGCAGCTCCTCCAGAGTTACCATGGGCCTCTTGGCTGCTTCTCTGATTAATGCTCTCCTTGCCCGGCCTGTCAGTTTAGGTGGACGGCCATGTCTTGGTAGGTTTGCAGTTGTTTGTGCCATACTCTTTCCATTCCATTGTAGGTTTGGCTGTATTGTTTAGGGTCATTGTCCTGCTGGAAGGTGAATCTCAAGTCTTTTGCACACTCTAATATATTTGACTCCATCCATCTTCCCATTAACTCTGACCAACTTCCCTGTCCCTGCTAAAGAAAAGCATCCCCACGACATGATGCTGCTTCATGGTGGGGATGGTGTGTTCAGGGTGATGTGCAGTTTTATTTTTCCCACCACACATATCTCTTTGCTCAATTTTGGTCTCATCTGACCAGAGCACCTTCTTCCACATGTTTGCCCAGGATCAGCACTGTGGATTATCATACTGTAGAAGGGACACCATGGGGAGATGTACTAAAAGTGGTGCACTCAAAATATGGTGCAGCTGTATGTGGTAGCTTATCAGCTTCTAACTTGAGCTTGTTCAATTTGGCAATAAAACCTGGATGCCGTTTGGTTTCTATGCAGAGCTGCACCAGATTTTGCACTCTCCAGGTTTAGTAAATCACTACCCATATGTCCTGGCTCTAGATCGAAATGATTGTTATTGTACCACCATGGCAGCGCATGACGCTGATCAAGGGCAAATTGCGTCCCATGTTTGCGTCACCCTAGGAGAACCCAAACGGCATGCAGGATGAGAAACGCTGGTCCAGCTGTTGATGCTTTTGAATGCCCTCTTTTATCTTTGGGTAAGGACCTACTTAGAAATGTGGTGCATTGCAGCAACGCGAAGCACAAAGGCAATACACCACAATGCATGGTAACACACTACCATGCGCTGTGCTGCACCGCATCTGAAAAATGGTGGATGTCTGATTTGTTTCATCCTTATTAACGCATTCGTAGCCTATTTATTTGAATGGGCTGCCTTAACGTAATGATAGCCAATGTGCAACGTGATGTACGCTAGCACAGCGGCCTAGAGAGGACAAGTCTCATGGAGCTCTTAAAGAATTTCTGAGCTTCCTGCAGGCACTTTGGTGAAAGAGGCCCTCTCTGTTCTATAACATGGCCATTCCACATGGTTCATGCTTTCTAAAATCCCTTGGAAATTTTGCTGTAATTGCATCATTGCCTGGCGCCATCTTGTGTCAGAAAAGATTGTTGTCATGCAAATAAGACAAGCTCTTATCCTTAGCTAATGCAGCGTAAGATATATTGCCATTCAGTGAAAGGATAAGTAGCTAATTACACATGGGTTAATGTCTCACCAAGAGCGGTGGGCTTTGAATCATCTGTTCTCTGAATTATTAGCAAAGCGCTGACCTGTTGTAGTCCACCTTTGATGTAACCAATGCATAGAGCTGTGCACCTATAGTGATACCCTTGTTTCCTCTTCAACGTCAGAGGCGCTTGTTATGGCCCCCAAGGGAAGACCTAATACGCGGGCTGTTAGAGATCAGCCTGACTTCGTAAATTGAATACCTTTGGCCACCCTTGGAGAGGTTTATTAGAATGACATAGGTTTAATTATCACCAGCCATGCCGTCACAAAAAGATTAGATCCATATTTTACCCAAGCAGTAACAGGGCAACAGCTGCCTGTCTTCTGCAAGGAATTTGCCTGGAATTTTGTAGCTTTAGGGATGCGAAGGGGTTTCAGGTATACATAAATGCAGTCATGTACGAGGCCAGCCAACCTCTGCCCAGAGTCCAACTACCTCCTCGGTTTGATGAAGAACAGATGCAACATTATATAAAGCAGCTATAGGACTGCATATAGAAGAGGACAGTGAGGACCATGATAAAACGCTCATAACTCCCAGAGGGGAGCATGAAGTGCTCTAGAATCTCCTGGTAGGGGGCTGCACTGACTTTGGACTTGATAAAACACAGTGGACGAACTCCAGCAGATGACATGGCTCCCCAAATCATCACTAACTGTGGAAAGTTCACAAAAGACCTCATGCAACTTGGATTCTGTGACTCTCCACTCTTCCTCCAGACTCTGGGACCTTGATTTCCAAATGAAATGCAACATTTTCAACAGTCCGTGATGATTTGGAGCACCATGTCATCTGCAGGTGTTGTTCCACTGTGTTTTATGAAGTCCAAAGTCAGTGCAGCCCTCTACCAGGAAATTCTAGGGCACTTCCCTCTGCTGGCCAGCTTTATGGAGATGCTAATTTAATTTTCCAGCAGGACTTGGCACCTGCCCACACTGCCAAAAGTACCAATACCTGGTTTAATGATCATGGTACCACTGTGTTTAATTGGCCAGCAAACTCGCCTGACCTAAACCCCATAGAGAATCTGTGGGGTATTGTCAAGAGGAAGATGAGAGACACCAGACCCAACAATGCAGATGAGCTGAAAGCCGCTATCAAAGCAACCTGGGCATCCATAACGCCTCAGCAGTGCCACAGGATGATCATCTCCATGCCACACCACATTAATGCAGTAATTCATGCAAAAGGAGCCCTGACCAAGTATTGAGTGCATACTATATCTACATGGACATACTTTTCAGTAAGCCAACATTTATTTTTTTATTGATTTTATGTAATATTAAAATTTTCTGAGATACTGAATTTGGGGCTTTCACTAGCTGCAAACCATAATCATCAAAGTTAAAAGAAATGCTTAAAATATATCACGCATACCCTGTATGTAACGCATCTATATAAAATATATGAGTTTCACTTTTTGAATTGACTTACTTAAATAAATTAACTTTTTAATGATATTCTAATTTGATGAGATGCACCTGTACATTACCTACACTAGTGTGCTTTTATTAATTCCTGATGTCAAGGGACCATTTAGAATGTTTTTTAAAATTCTATAAAATGTATGTAGCACCCTGGAGTTTAGGCAGGGAGCGCCTTACAAATTTACTTGCCAGGAGTAGTTACCCTGGTTGATTGTTGGAGATCTATTGATTCTTCCCTAAGTTTGGCCTGGTTGCACTGGTCTCTACTACCACTAGCCGGGTACTTGGTGGTGCTAAATATGAGAAGGGCAACGCAAGGTCAAGTTGTGGGTATCTCATCCAATGGGCAAGGTTTTCTTTGAACCCCATGGCCTGCTGGGAGCGACTATGTATTTGGGTGCAGTCAGGTGATCTATGTTCTGTGCCACCTGAATGGCTGTCTGGGTGGACGTGTGTCGTGTTGCCCCAGGCTGCTAGGTTGGAGATGGAGCCTATCCCGGGGGCATCTGGCTGCCTGTCCAGAGGCAGGGGAGTAGCGATGGGTTGAGACTGCGTCTTGCAGTCCAACCAGAAGTGACGGTTCTGCCGGCCGGAGAACCTGTCGTGGTCAGAGGTAGAAGGGAAGCTGTTGCCACTAAGGGACCATCCACCTTATTACCAGGGGACCATAGTGAGTAACTGAAGCAAGTACTGGAGCAGTATTCTCACCAAACGGGCACGATAGAGAATTGGGAAAACTTCAGATGGTGATCAAGTTAGGGACCCAACCAATAGAGGTGACGCTTGCAGAGCAGCCATCAAGCCAGGGACCGAGCAGGTCAGTGGGGTGAAGCTTGAGAAGTATCTGTGAGTGCCATGCTAGGGATCCAGCAGAGAGGCGGGGGTGACGCTTGAGGAAAATACAACCGTGAAGATTGGAGGAGCTCAAGGGATTCAGTGGCAGTGAATCAGAGGGTCTAATGAGAGATCGGGAGCTCAGTGGGCTGAAGAACTACAAGGAGAAGTTGTAGTGAAAGTGAAGGAACTGTTACGTTTTGTGCTAGGAACTGTTAAAGACTGTTTCCATAGGAGACAGCATTCCTGCACGTGCAGATGTGGCATCTTACTGGAGGCCTTTCCCTGCACGGCTGTCCTCCTATTAAAGTCTCTGAATCTGCTTTTTGAACTTGCAACTACTTAAGGGTGTCCTGGCCCTAACCCTCTTTCCCCCATAAAAGTTTGTAAAAGAAATAAACATCTCTTTTGCATCCAAAAAGTGTCTGCGGCCCAGTAACTTTATCCACCTTGCACCCACTATGCCTCACAACCCGCCATATACAGAAGGATGTCAGCTATGTCTGGCCCTGGAGGTTCTCATCAGACTGATGGAGGCCAGAGCCCTTGCTACATGTATTTTATATAACTCATGTGGTTAACTGCAACCAAATTCAGTAGGGTTTTAGGATTCTGGTAATGAATCTGAATCCTCCCGATACATTATTTGCTATGCACTGATAGCTATGGTGGGTGGAACCTGGAAACACCTACATTCTTTGTTTCAGGGCCATTCTGAATATAAGAATTATCCATTCAGCAGCCAGATGCAGGGTGTGAATGTCAGGGCGAATAAGTCAGTAAGTAGACTCTGTTCCAAGTTCATGTTATTTTCATAGAAGTTAAAAGTTGCAAATTTATCATGCTATCCATCTTACTTAAAGCTTATCTAAACCCAAAAACAAAAATGTAATTTATTGCACCTTCTGTGTCTTTAGACGAGATTCCTGCATTTGTTTTTCTTTTTCTCAGGGTTTTTATTTTCAGCATGTAATCCTGCGAATGCCACACTTCCTGCCCTAGGGTGGCTATGGTCCGACTTCTATGGTATCTATGGAGGAAGCCATGGCTGTCATTCAGGCAAGTATCCTAATTTGGACTACGAATAGGATGTTGTCTCTTCATTTCCATTACATGGAGTTTAGAGAATTAGTACTGACATACATCCCAACATTTTGCGATGGGAATGAGGAACACCTACTAGAAAATGTATGTAGGCATAGGACACGCCCCCTGCCACAGACGAAATTAACAAAAAAAAAAAAAGGTTAATTAAATCCAGAAGGGCTTTTATTTTACCACTACTATTCCTTTATCTTGGCTTTTAAAATGTACAAATGCAGCAATTTAGAAATTGGATGAAAGGTTTAGCACTGGGAAACACTTTTTGAAAGATAAAAAGTGCAACTATATAGATCAGACCAAAATGAGGGACAAATGGAGGGGGAAGAGGGACTGAGGACTCCAAATCAGGGACAGTTGGGAGCTATGGTACTGCTCGAGAAGGGCCTCTGGCTCATCTTCACACATTATCGGTGCCTAACCAAACAGGGTGCATCCACCTTGGTTCAAACAGAAAGATCTGCATCTCCCCCATATATTGTTCTAAGAACAATTAGGGTCTGTTCACACCATACATGCATGAAAACTGATGGGGAAAAGTGCACAGATTTCACTTGCAGAGACACACGTTTACATCAGTTTTAATGTGCGTTTCAGTGGGTTTTCATGCACGCTGACATTAGTTTTCACGTGCGTCTTTTCCATGCTCAGACTGACATGACGTCCTCATTCCATCATCAGTGCCCGCCATTCTGTCCCCCCTGCCAACATTCCCCCTAGAACCAGACATACCTGAACTGCAGCATTATGCCAGCCAAGATCTGACATGAGGGAAAGTAGGCAGGCAGTAAAGACACAGAGCACCGCTCTGCTTTCCCTTCCCTTACATGCAGAGCGATTATCAGTTTTGTCTGTGTTCCAGCGCAGAGCAGAAAAATGCAGGCATGCTTCAAAATCCCACGCAGCACGGGACATCACACCTGCATTTTGGTGTGAACAAGAAACATAGAAAGGCTTCTGCAGATGCTGTAAACAAGCCCTTAGACATGCGTCTAAGTCTCTCTTGCCTCTGAAGCCCAATCTGCATTCCAGAGGCTACCGACAGGCAGTGAGGAAGTGATGCTACGCCTCCTTACCACCTGTCTTAACCCCATTTTTTGCAGACAAAAGCACCACAACTGCATGCGTTGAATGTGGTTTCAGGGCATTTGGAGTGATTTTCTATTGACTTGAATGAGTAGCATTCATGGATTCAATTGACTTTTATTTTTTATTTTTTCACCCAGGCTGGACCTCCTCTTTAAGTGGTTAAACTGACCTAATTTACAGACCAAAGTTCATTCTTTTTATCTAAAAGAACTAAATGATACTTTGTTTATCGCCCAGTGCTGACAATGTTGTGATAAACTTGGCAGGCTGCATGGCCTTTTTATTTATTTTGACAGCCGTCAGCTGTGAGCAGAGAAATGTCTGCACTGAATTGAGGAAATCCTGTATTAAGATCGTGTGGCGAGGGTTGAATCGAGATTGCGATTTTTCGTGCAGCTCTAGTACACGCATTTGCACTAAAGCAGTCTTCACCCATGTGGGGATACACGTATGTTCAGTGAAGACCCGTGTAGGCAGCCTGTTCAAATCAATGAGAGGCAGTCAGCTGCATGGCTCTCCACGTGGATCCTGGAGTGAGGTCTGCGCAGGTCTGATACACGGATCAGGACGGGACATTTCTGGTCAACAGGTATTTTCTGTCCTTACTGAAAACGTTCTGAAAAAAATAAAATAAATGAATGCAGCTACCACGTCTAAGGATGGGTAAACTACAATATATAAATTTTTGTTCTTGGGTTTAAATATCAAATGAGTTATAAAATGAATTAGGCACATAATGAAACAAAAATGTTTTGGCTATGAATGTGCTGTAAAGTCCTGTCCTCATTATTGTTGTCATTATCGCAAGGAAACATGATTTTCTATAACGAAGGGAATTTTTTTTTTTTTTTTAAATAAAATATTTCACATAGCTTTTAATTGTAACTGAAGTATTTTATGGCCACCACCAATTCCCCAGCATAACCACTGCTGGCCGGCCAATAATAGGTTATATTACTGTAGAAGATCGCATGCAGCTAATAAAATATTTCCCAGATGGAGCAAAGTATTTCAGTAGGGCATTCATTTCAAAGCACACGGATCAGACATACATACAAAAGAGCACGCATTTCTACGGAAAAAGGGCAACATTCCTTCAAAGAAACACTAAAAGACCCTATTGCAGACACACAGCTGGCAAGCATGCAATAAAATATTTGTACATCAAATACAGACTTTCATAGCCAAGTTCATTTTCAGAAATAATTTACACTGACTTCAAACATTTAAGCCAGTTTGAAGACTGCACCATAAGCTGGCCCACACACACAGAAATAATACATTTTTTAAATGATCAAGCAGCAAAAAAAACATGATAAATATAATATTAAAGCCCAATAGAATTACATGAATCCTATATTTATATTGTCTTCCTATGACACCCTGTACCCCAGAAGGCACAACCAGTATTGAATGGTGTCAACCGAATTTTGGGGGCGTGGCATTTTTGCCTCTTCAGTATTCTGACATTATCCCTATGTTCCAGAACCCTTTTATCCTAAAGTGATTGTAAAAGGTTTGCTTTTTTTTCCCCCCTTAAAATAACATACATGTCATAACCATACATGTAAGGGTCTTGCACAAAGCAGCCTTGATCCTCCTTTTCTGAAGTCCCCCGGTGAAGCTCCTCCTCCTCGAGTGCCCCATACTGAGAGACGCTTTCCTTGGGGGCTCCCAAGTCCTGCTGCTGCATCTATTGACACAGGCAGCAGGACTCGGCCCCCAACCCCGTGTCACTGGATTTGACTGACAGCAGCAGAAGCCATCAATCTATCCAATAAATATCCCAATTTTTTCCTCAGTTTAGGCCGATATGTATTCTTCATCATATTTAAAAAAAAAAAAAACAAAAAAAAAACGCAATAAGCGTATATTGATTGGTTTTCGCAAAAGTTAGTGAATACGATATTGGGGATAGTTTTATGGCATGTTTATTATTCCTTTTTTTTTTACTAGTAATGGCGGTGATCTGCGATTTTTATCGTGACTGCGGCGGACATATCGGACACTTTTGACACCACATTTATACAGCAATCAGTGCTATAAAAATGCATTGATTACTGTATAAATGTCACTGGCAGGGAAGGGGGTTAACACTAGGGGGCAATCAACAGGTTAACTGTGTTACCTAGGGAGTGATTATAACTGTAGGGGGGGGAGGGGACTCACAAGGGGAGGAGACCGATCAGTGTTCACATGATCGGTCTCCTCTCACCTGACAGGGCCTGACAGATCCACGTCCCGGCTGTTACCGGGCAATAAGCGCGCAATCCCCCACCCACCCCCCCAGACGTCCGGGAAGCCCAGGACGTCATAGGACGCCCGCCCAGGATGGGAGGTCCTTCCTGCGGACGTCATATGAATATGTGCGGTACTGAAGTGGTTAAAGTGATAATAAAGTCTGTTTTTTTTTTTCCCTTTAAAAATATAAAAATAAAAAAACATGTTATACTTTACCTGCTCTGTGTAATGGTTTTGCACAGAGCAGCCTGGATCCTCCTCTTCGCAGCTCCTGGCCCCTCTCTCCTGTCAAGTGCCACAACAGTAAGCAGCTTGCTTTGGGAAGCACCCAAGTGTGTCTATTCAGACATGGAGCAGCGGTTCGGCCCCACCCCCTCACTCCCCCGATTGTCTGACTGGCTTTCATAGACAGCAGCACCGCTGCTGTGTCTCAGCCAATCAGGAGGGAGAGACCCGGACAGCAGAGGCACTCGTGGATAGAGATGGACCTCAGGTAAGAATTAGCGAGGCTGCTACACACAGAAAGTTTTTTTTATCTTCATGCATAGAATGCATGAAGATAAAAAAACATTCTGCCTTTACAACCAATTTCATAGTTTCATAGTTAGTAAGGTTGAATAAAGACATCAGTCCATCCAGTTCAACCTGAGCAAGTGTCTACAATTGTCCCCATCCCTGTACATTGCACACTCACATCAGTCCCTACCCTCAAGGAGCCCACAATCCAAGGTCCCCATTCATATACTAGGGCCAATTTTTGGACAGAAGCCAATTAACCTACCTGCATGTCTTTGGATTGTGGGAGGAAACCGGAGTACCCAGAGGAAACCCACGCAGGCACAGGGAGAACATGCAAACTCCAGGCAGGAAGTGTCGTGGTTGGGATTCGAACCAGCGACCCTTCTTACTGCTAGGTGAGAGTGCTAACCACTACACCACTGTGCCGCCCTACAAATTTAACAATGGTCAGTTTTTATTTATTTAACATTTTTTGCAAAATAAAATTTAACCTGTTGAAAAGTGTTAGCTGGTGTCAAGTCTTTAAATTTGTTTGTCACTTAAAGCGGTTCTGCACCCATTTCATTTAGTAAATCTCTTTGCCTTCCAAATCAGGCAAAGAGTACTAAATGAAATGTGTTTTTTTTTTTTTTTTTTTTACTTACCTTGTAATTGAAGACTTCCGGTCTTCTCTCTCTGCGGCGGCGGGGTCTCTGCGTCGATCGTCGTCACGCCGCACTGTCTCCTGGGATCTGGTGTCATTGATCCCGAGTCAGTGCGGGCATCTTCCGAAATCTCACGAGATTTCGGCCACATCTTCCGAAATCTCCCGAGATTTCGGCCACATCTTCCGAAATCTCCCGAGATTTCGGCCACATCTGCCGAAATCTCGTGAGATGTCGGCAGATGTGCCGAAATCTCGTGAGATGTCGGCAGATGTGCCGTTACTGCGCACGCGCGAGTAACGGCGGTGCATGCTGGGCCATCTAAAGTTCCTGTGGGGTTTCACATGCCCACAGGCAAGATGGCCCCCAGCACAAAAGAAGAAGACGAGGAACTTCATCGGACGAAAACCGGCGGCGATCGAGATGGAAGATGGAACAGGTGAGTCCCCCAATAAAGGTAAGCATCCTTTATATTCCGTCCCAAAAAAAAAAAAAAATTTTTACAGAGTGCATAACCGCTTTAAAGTCCATTTGAAACTACTTGTCCATCTATGGTCCATGCCACAAGGTGACAATATTGCTGCACAAATTAACCGCAGAACTAAAAGAGCTGTTAGCTGGTCAAAGGAAAAGGGAAAAAAACTAATTTACTGGCAGGATCAATAGTTAAAGCAGCTGTTGACAGGCAGCTGTGATTCCTTGTGCCTTCACAGGCGGCTGCACTTTGTTAAAAAAAAAAAAAAAAAGACAGTACATTTTAAACATCAAATAAGCACACTATACATTTCCATCAATGTGTGCAAATATAGTCTTGTATTAGAACAATCTTCACCGTGAGTAAAGAAGAACACTTCTCCAGTGAAGCTGCATACAACACTCTAGTGCACTAATGGAAGTGCTTTCACCTCCTATGATGGACCGCACCACTGCAATAGGAAGTGCACTGAAGTATTCATGTTCAAGTTTGGTGGAACATGAATGTTATTCACTGGGACTATATATTGAATTGATTCACAGAATTTTGTGACGTGATATTCACTTTATATGTTCATTTTATAAAAAATGCATTTACGCACATTGATGTGAGATTATATTGCGCTTATTTGGTGTTATGAATTTATACACACAGTGCATTTAGATTTTTTTTTTTTTATTTACGATAAATGGTGATTCACTATAATGCACATTTATTTTATCCGCTTCCCGACCGGCCACTGCATATATACGTCAGCAGAATGGCACGGGCAGGCAGAATCACGTACCTGTACGTGATCGTGCATGTGCCTGCCCGTGGGTCGCGCGCGCGCCGCTAGCGGCGCGCTCGCGACCCGGTCGGGAGCTCCGTGACCCCGGCCGCGGGACCAGCGGACCCGATCGCCGCTGGTATCCCGCGATCGGGTTACGGAGCGGAAGAACGGGGAGAGGTCTATGTAAACAAACCTCTCCCCGCGCTTCCTACACTGACTGTCAGTGATCGGCGGTTCCCTGTCATCGGGAACGCCGATCAATGACGTCAGACGTACAGCCACGCCCCCCTACAGTAAACACATCACGTCACACTGACTCCTCCCTGCCCCCTTGTGGTTAACCCCCTAACTACAACTGTCATTTACATAGGAATCAGTGCTATTTAAATAGCACTGATTTCTGTATAAATGACAAATGTCCCAAAAATGTGTCAAAAATGTCCGATGTGTCCGCCAAAATGTCGCAGTCACAATAAAAATCGCTGATCGCCGCCATTACTAATAAAAAAATAAATATTAATAAAAATGCTATAAAACTATCCCCTATTTTGTAAACGCTATAACTTTTGCGCAAACTAATCAATAATCGCTAATTGCGATTTTTTTTACCAAAAATATGTAGAAGAATACGTATCGGCCTAAACTGAGGAAAAAAAAATGTTTTTTTATATATTTTTTGGGGATATTTATTATAGCAAAAAGTAAAAAATATTGCATTTTTTTCAAAATTGTCGCTCTATTTTTGTTTATAGCGCAAAAAATAAAAACCGCAGGGGCGATCAAATACCACCAAAAGAAAGCTCTATTTGTGGGAAAAAAAGGACGCCAATTTTGTTTTGGAGCCACGTCGCATGACCGCGCAATTGTTAGTTAAAGCGACGCAGTGCCGAATTGCAAAAAGGGGCCTGGTCCTTTGGCTGCCAATTGGTCCGGGCTGAAGTGGTTAATTGAGGTGTTGCGACTGCACATTTTTAGTAGTTGCTCTTAAAAATAGTTTTTGCTTGAATATTACGAGTAGCATGTGGATAGAGCGATACATTATATTGTGTCTACTTTTTCTCCACAATGTGTGGGGTGCCTAAGGAGGCTCGATTCACACTAATCCGTTTTTTGATGCATTTTGCAGAAATGCAGGGAAATCTTTTAACATGGGTTCCTATGGAACATGTTCACATCAATGCATTTTTGTGCCTCTGCGTTTTTGAAAAGGGTCTGGTACTTTTTTTTCCCCGCAAAATGCAGCGTTTTGCATGTAATAGAATTCAATGGACCCGCATCCAAAAGGCAAGTACTGCGTTTTTACTCCGATTTGCGTTTTCTTTTTTTTTTTACACTGTATATAGCTGGTTGCTAAGGAGGGGGCCGGGAAGGCGGCCACTGCGTCCTTAACAACCGATGAGTCATTAGCTGTCAGCTGGCTTCGCGCTCAATGTAAAAAAAAAAAAAAAAAAAAAAACACACAGCGTGAGGTCCCCCCCCCCATGTCCATACCAGGCCCTTGGGTCTAGTATGGATTCGGAGGGGACCCCCCCACACACCGAAATATATAATTAACAAAAAAATCCATACCAGACCCTTATCCGAGCATGCAGCCCGGCAGGTCAGGAAAGGGAGGAGACGAGCGAGCGCCCACCCCCTCCTGAACTATACCAGGCCGCATGCCCTCAACATGGGGGGGTGGGTGCTTTGATGTGGATAAGGGCCTCTTCCTGACAATCCTTGCCCAGTGGTTGTCGGGGTTTGCGGGCAGGGGGCTTATCGGAATCTGGAAGCCCCCTTTAACAAGGGGGCCCTAGATCCTGCCCCCCTATGTGAATGAGTATGGGGTGGAGTTCTTCCTCTGCCGCCGCTCCTCCTCCAATGCTGCATCCCCCTGATCTGTCGGTGCCGATGTCCTGCATTTCTTAAATAATGATGGGGCGTGGAAACAGATTAAGTCATCCGGAGGCCACGCCCCCTTGTGCCGTCACTGTCCGGGGCATGATGGGTCCGTGACGTCACAAGGGGCGTGGCCTCCGAATGACGTAATCCAATTGCCACGCTCCCCATCGTCATTTAAGAAATGCAGGGCATCGGCACCGACAGATCAGCGGGAGGCAGCATCGGATGAGGGTCTTCGGCTGGAGCGGTGGCAGAGGAAGAACAACACTGAACAAAAAAAAAAGACAGAAGAAGAGTGGAAGAAGAAGCAGGGGGAGAAGACCGGAGGATGAAGATGTGGGAGAAGATGGAGGAAGAAGTGGAGAAGAAGAAGATTTTTAATAAAAGACTTGTCAAATACTGTCTACTGTAATTTTTTAACACTACTACTACTTTTTTTTTTTGTGAATGGGTAGGGGTAAAATGTGCCCCATACTCATTCACATGGGGGGGGGGGGGGCTGGGATCTGGGGACACCTTTGTTAAAGGGGGCTTCCAGATGATTCTGATAAGCCCCTCGCCCGCAAACCCCGACAACCACCAGGCAAGAGTTTTCAGGAAGAGGCCCTTGTCCCCATCAACATGGGGGGCAAGGTGCTTTGGGGTGGGGGGCGCAGAGCCGCACAAAAGCAATGATGTGAATCGAGTCTAAGTGGCCAATCAGCAGGCACCAGCCCTGTCACATGGGGGGCAGAAGAGTCCAAAGTCCTGTGCAAGCTCCACTTGTGACTTGCAGTGATGGCAAAAAGAAGGAAAAACTCAGCATGCAGAGCCTCTATTTTAGGTGAGCATGTAGCTTTGGCCTGCATTGACAAAACAGGTTCACTTTAAGTTCATTGTTCTTTTTTTATACTAAAAAGCTTGTAAAATGAAATTTTCAAAGATCTTAAATATACAAATCCCTTACAGAAGCCTGCAGTCAGTGTCTCCACAAGCTGCGCAGTAATAGAATTCCATACATTCATACCGCATGTTCAGTTAAGAGGTTTCCTGTCTTCATATTTCAGCGCAAGACCCCCGGGCTCACTTAAATAGATCAATCTTAGTTTTGTCCCTAAAATCATGTGTGAAGTGACACGTGTTGTCAGTTTCTTTTTTTTAGAAAAAGAAGATGCAAACGAGAGCAGTTTTAAACTACGGTCACACAAACGCTTTGGCGCCTTAATGCAAGGGGAAAATTGCCCCAAAATCAAAATGACAAAATACAAGGATCCGTTTTGCGACATCCCTGGGTACAGTAAGGGGCTTCCAGAAAAATATTGGGAAACGCTTGGTTTGGAGTTTTTATTGGATTTTCTTTTTTTCAAATCTTTTATTTAGTCAAAAGACAACAGGTTGTAGGTGAGGGAGAGCGCGTGCCGTAGGACCCCAGTGTCTGAACAGTATCCTCAAAGGTTGTGAGAGGTTGGCCAGAGTCACCGGGAGGCGATGTGGATTTTAAGAAATGGCGAAGCTGAAATGCTCTCAAAAAATCTAACCGGAAAGGACCTGCGGGATCTGTAAACTCTAGCATGGACATCCATCTCCCTGCGGTCCTGAAATGAGACTTGAAAGTGGCCCGAGCTGATCAAATTCTGGAAGATTACATCATAGTCCCAGCGTGAACAGTGGGTTTCCCAATATGGGGAATAAGGGCGAGTTCCGGGATGAAAGAGAAGCTTGGGTGAAGAGATGAGCACGTAGTGGGGCCAATAAGGGGGGTGTTGCTTAATATTGGTGGGTAGCGATGCATAACACCAAGGTGCCCTTTTGAGGGGTATGACACTGAGCTTGTTCTAATCAAGGCCACAGCTTGGTGTCGCAAAGGCGGCACCAATCAATAAGCCTACCCAAGTGTCTTGCGTGGCAATATGTACGTATATCCGGCATTGCCAGGCTTCCATGTCGTTTGGGCAGGGAAAGTAGTTCCTGCTTAGATGTGGTCGTTTGCGGGCCCAAATTAATTCTATGACAGTGAGTGCGTCAGTTTAAAATGACTTGCGGGGATATAGATAGGTAAAGCCTAAAAAGGTATTAAAAGAAAAAAAAAAAAAAACTTAGAGAGAATACAAATTTTTAAGTATATTACAGCGGCCAAACCACGAGTGGAGTCAAGCGTGCCATGTATTAAGAAGAGTCCTGATCGTTTTCAGAAGTGGGGGGAAGTTCAGGTCGAAGAGTTTTAAAAACTTTGGGGGGGAGGAACGTGCCCAGGTATTTCAGAGCGGTCCCTGCCTACTTCAATTTAAAACTCACTTGGAGGTGTGAGAGGAGGGGCTGCGGTACACCCACCCCCATCGCTTCAGATTTGGTAAAATACATTTTTAGATTGGACAACGCGCCATAAATTTCGAATTCGCGTAGCAGATTTGGGAGAAAAATAAGGGGGTTCATAAGTAAAAACATCAAATTATCTGCATACGCTGATATTTATTGGATTTTCTAATCCGTCATGACACTTCCAGCTGCATCCTCTGCAATTTGGGAATACTTGACTTTGTAAGGCTAAGTTCATACTAGTGATCCGCGGTGGATCACTTTGCTGTCAAACGGTCAGTAGGCGACTGCTACCCCCTAAATGCCTGTTTGGCTCTCGGCTGTACCACAGCCCCATTGATTTAAAAGAAAAAAAAAAAGTATGGTTCTTTTTTCATTTTTATTTACCCCAGTATACTTATCTAGGTGGATGCAGCATCGAACCAATGCTGCATCTGTCCCCTGGAGCCTCTGTACTGAGAACCGAGCGATCAAACACCGCCGGTGGCTCGGTTCTCTCGGCTCCCCAAGCTGTCAGCAGCTCTCCGCTCTGCCCCCCCCGCCTCACTCATTGGAGCGCTGAGCTGTGGAGGGGCGGGGAGCGGCCATCTCATGCTCTCAGCGGCTTGCCGAGAGGCTGAGATGGGTATCAGTCCAGGCACTTGGTGGATCCAGACTTTGTCAGGATGACACGGTGCCTGGACTGATTCCAGTGATATCAGCAGAGAGTGGACTCTGCTGAGAACGGGTCACAGGAGTGCAAAACTAATTGCACTCCGGTGACCCATAGGAGAAGCCCAGCCAAATGAGCTTAGGCTGGACTTCTCCTTTAACTGCCCTAATTTGGCAGTGCTGCCTGTGAAGTCTGCAATACATTTACAGCGGTTGTGATACAAAATCATGGCCACAACATGTGAACAGCCTCCTCCAGCAGTATTGTGGACTTTAGGTGGGCTGTCAGGAGGTGGTAAAACTTCAGCCTATAGTGAGGGCTACATCCATGGGCATCCGCAGGTAGGGGCAGGGGGGGGGGTCAAGTGCTCCCCCCTGGAATCAGAGCTTAAATTCAGCACAGTTGCATCTGTATCAGGGTGCGGGCAGCACGCACCTGGGTGCCACCCACCAGTGGGGTGACACCATTAAGGTGCTTCCAACCCCCCCTTCCTCCCCCCACATCAGTGTAGTGTGACTTTGGTTCTTTTCCTTGCTCAATCCAGCAGAGAACTCGTTGGCTCTGTGAAAGAAGAAAGGCGAGCTGCAGGCTGTCAGAGGTTTCCCCCGCTCGGCCCCCCCCTTCTCTTGTCAGGGAGAAGAGACAGTGGCTCTCACCAGGTTCCCTGCCCAGCTTCCTGCCCGCTCTGTTCCTTCCCTATTGGCCAATCAAAAGAGACTAGGAGAGCATCATGGGACATGTAGTCTCAGATTGCCGGCCCCAATTTCCACAGGGAGGAGGCTACAGCTTGATCGAGAGATTGAGAGACTGCAGCCAAAAGAACCAGGAGGGTGCTGAGCAGAAGCCAGAGAGAGCCACGCTGCCCAGCGCCACCAGAGAGAGAGCCACGCTGCCCAGCACCACCAGAGAGAGCGCGAAAGACTGATCCACTACCAGGGTACAGACATGCTACACTACTGACCAGTCGCCCCCGGGGAACCCAGAGTGAGCGATCGTCCAGCCGGAGGGATCACTACTGTAGTTTTGCTGGGTCTGGTAAGAGGGCCTGTTGGCCATTATCCACTACTTATCCTACGTCTGACCATGATTTGACAATGTTGCAAAGGTAGCCCATTTATTTGACTGGGTTGCCTTCTTGCGGGGAAAAAGAGGAGAGTGCGCCGTTTCTAAAATAGGTCAAATCATTTTTTTTTTTTTTTTTTTTTACTTTCAGTATATCTTGTATTCGGGTATTGGGTTGCTGCACTGTTGATGGTTATTTTGGACACTGAGCACGGGTGGTCAGATAACATAAGCTAGAGATCTGCTTCTGCCTGAAAGTGCATATTCTGAGCAAGCAATAAAAGAGCCATTTTTTACCCCTATAGCCACTAGTACTGTGGAGAAATGCATTTTCAAAATTAACAACCACCACTGAAATCACACTTTGATATTTACTGAAGGATGTCAGTACAGCCACTGTACTTTTTGCAAGATCATTGCACTTAATAAAACACACCACAAATACAGCACAATGTTTTTGCCACGTACTTTATGATAAAACAAAATGTAAGTAAATCACAACGTCTATCCAATGCATAAAAGCTTTACAAAAATGGGAAATGCAGCAATGGCGCCCTGATAGTAAAATATAAACCTATCAAAAAATATACATACAAACCAGTTACAATAACACAGCAATTTCCTTTACACATGTACAGAGTCGTCCTCCTATTTACACATTGAGATGGACTAAATTTTCACCCCTTCTTCATAAAACAGATAGTGAGGGTCTAGTTTCTAGAAAGAGAGAAGAAATAGATTATTATCAGGGGCCGTTCATAAGGAATGGGTTTATTCTGAGTCCAAACCTCCCAACTAGTGTATGTATACCCAATTTTTTTCTTACATTTTGGTTGAAGTGCTAAAAAAGATTAAAACCCACATTGGGATATTTTTATTGCCATCTGTGTCCTGCTATGGAGATTTCCCCATCACTTCCTGTTCCGTCTGGAAGCAAAAAGAAACATCTCCAAAAGGAGATCTCCAAATGAGAGTTCCCATTATGCTGCTTCAAATTTTCTTGTCACTGCAGTCGATTTGACCCCTCTAATGATTAGAAATTCTTTCTTAAAACGCAAAATTTTGACAAAATTCTACTAGTGTATACCCAGCTCAACTCTTCTCCACACTAACTAAAACTAAAAATCAAAAATCTTTTGCATATGTATATACTTTACAGCAGGAGGGTCCAACCTTTTGACCTTCCTGGGCCACATTGGTAGAAGAATTATCTTTGGCCACACATAAAATCAGGGTGGGTTAAAATTATGCGATTTAAATCACTAGTAAAAAGGATCGATTTAAATCATAATTTTTAAAGAGCACCTGTCATCTCTGTCCCGCAGCGGCTCCTCTCTGACCGGCTGTTGACTCACCAACAGGCCCATTCACTTTAATGGGACGGCTGGTGATGTGGCAGTGACACAACAAGGTGAGGGATGTGGCGGCAGCAGGTGAGTGGATGCCCGCTAACAGGCACTGCCATGATGGATCTGAAATGAAAGGTGATCTTTAAAATGTAAGGACTCAATCTTGCTGGTAGCTAGAATCTTTAATATTTGCAAACAAAATTAAGGTTTCCTATTTAGAATAAGCTGTCAGGTTAGTAAAACAGTGATACCAGAACCGATTCAATCATACAGTTTGTTGTGTACATAGCTTTGCAAAACAATGGGATAAAGGAATATTCCTGAACTTTTTTTATCATGGTAACTGTGAAATTGTGTGAATGCATCAATGCAGTGCATGTTATCTCTGCATGCAGAGCTTGGATTTATTGAATGGAGTTTACCAAAAATGTAAATATTGCAGAATATAAAGCCTCATGCTACATAACTAAGCTCCATTTCATACTGAATAAACAAAATGATTAATGTATCTTAAAGAGGAAGTAAACCCTGATGGGATTTTACTTCCTCTTTGCTTCCCTGCAAAGGTAAAGCATAATGGGCATAATGTCACTTACCTAACACAGGAGCCTGCAATGTCACTGCTGTCCCCTCTTCCTTCCGGGTATCGCGGCTCCGGCGCTGTGATTGGCCGGAGCCGCGTTGACGTCCCTCCGGTGCATGTGCGCGTGAGCCGTTGCTAACGGCATGATCGCCGTTAGCAACGGCACGCTCAGTGCGCCTGCGTGCCGCTGTCTCAAGCACCGTAGACAGCGGTGCCTGTCTTTTGCAAATATCTCCTAAACCGTGTAGGTTTAGGAGATATTTCTTGCACCTACAGGTACGCCTTAATCTAGGTTTACCTGTAGGTAAAAGTGGTCTGTAAGGGTTAACAACCACTTTAAATAGATTTACTCCAAAAGCATTTTTTTTATTAAAATAAATTTGATAAAAATCAAAAAAAAAATAAATAATCAGATTTAAATAAAAATCCGATTTTTTTTAAAAAACAATCATTGATTTTTATCTACCCTGCATAAAATAAACTAAAAACAAGGATAGCTGATAAACAGAAAAAGTCCAGCAGTCTGAGTAATAAAACCACATTTTTTTATTAACACGTTATGTGGTTGGATGGATGTAGTAGCAATTCTCAAGGTGCTCATCAGGTATGTTGGTTCTAATTAAAGGGTTTTGCACAGAGCGGCCTGATCCTCCTTTTCTGGTGTTCCCCCGGCGGCTCTCCTCCTCTTCAGCGAGTGCCCCCACAGAGAGCCGCTTTCCGTGGGGGCGCTCGTGCAGGCACGCTCCCAAGTCCTACTGCAACCATTGACACCGACAGAAGGACTTGGCCACGCCCCCTGGCTCCCATGTCAGTGGATTTGACTGACAGCAGCGGGAGCCAATGGCTCCTTCTGCTATCAATCTATCCTATGAGAACCCAAGACAGCGACTGGAGCTGCTGGGCTCATCCTTGACGCTGGAACGATCGGGTGCAGGTAATAAAATAGGGGGGCTGCTCCAGCACAGAAGGTTTTTCATCTTAATGCACGGAATGCATTAAGGTGAAACACCAAGACTTTACAACTCCTTTAAGATTTTGTGCTGAGCCACGGATTGGACACCTCTTGTTTATCAGCTCATGTCTGACGTGGCAAAATCCCTTAATAGGATTGATATATCTGTAGGTAGATATAATAGATAAAATAGAAAGCTAGAAGAGACTAGTTTACGATTTTGTGTTGGGTCGCATGTTGGACACCCCTGCTTTACCCTCAATTCTTTTCATGCACAAATACTATTTGGCTACTTACACTCTTTTGCCACAATCATGGTCATACTTCCATCATTGTACACATACAAAAGCAGACTGTCAACCCTTGCTGCAGCGAAAGGCATTATTTTATCGTAAACTTGTGCTGCATTTAAGTAATACCAATTTAAGCGGGCCTTCTATAGAAGACAACAAACGTTTCCTCAGCATTGCTTTAGTTGAACCCCCCCCCCCCCCCCCCCCCTCCCCCCACCCCCCCCCCCCCCCCCCAGAGTATTGTCTCAAGTGGCTGGTATAGCTAGAATTGGCATACCGTCTCCCCTAGTGCTGCGCTTGGTTCCTGAGCTACCAAATATCAAGAACTTGCATTTCCGCATAAAGGGGGAAATACATGCCGAGGCCTGTGCAAGTGACTTCAGAAAACGCTGACATAAGCGGAGGAGCTTTAAAGGGCTCCAGCAGTGCTCTGGAGGTTGGTGGGCAGGGTGACCTGTCATACTAAACACATACAGAAGCTCTTTACAAACAGCTACAACAATCAGCACTAACTGATACTATAAAAACATAGGAGGACATACATTCCCTGCAGACTTTGTAGGAATTAAATACAGTATACAAGTCCTAACCACTCATAAAAATAAAATGTTCAAATCTGCCCACCTTGATCTACCACCATCGTGTCTACGCCTTTCAATGTCACATACAGAGTTGGGAACTCAATTATTGTCTTCTTCTTGAGATTTTCTCTCAGATTTTTACTGGTGTCCAGCTCATAGTACCTGGAAGTATAAAAAGTTTCCAGGATTATGCAGAAAAAAAAAAAAAAAAGAAGAAGACCATACACTCAGCTATTATGAAGCAATAAAATCATGAACATTGTATGGAAGCCTACACACTGCTCTAATAACATTTCCTTTAATGTGTTTGCATTGTTTCACTGATGCATAAAAATGTTAACTTGCATTTACACTATACGGCCAAAAGTTTGTTGACACCAGTGATGAGCTTGGACATGTTCAGACTAGGATCCAAGCACACCAGGAAGCTGTCACCTATACAGACCAATCCCTGCCCTGCAGGCCACACCCCTTGTATAAGTGCGGCTGTGAGATGAAATGACCCAACTGCAACTGATTGGCCTATACAGGTGACAGCTTCCTGGCGGGCTCACTAAGGGCAGCACAGTGGTGTAGTGGTTAGCACTTTCACCTAGCAACAATAGGGTCGCTGGTTCAAATCCCGACCACCACACCATCTGCCTGGAGTTTGCATGTTCTCCCTGTGCCCGCATGGGTTTCCTCCCACATTCCAAAGACACGCTGGTAGGTTAATCAGATCAGGTCTATAAATTGGCCCTAGTATGTGTGTGTATGTGTTTGTAAGTGCGTCGGGACCCTACGGGGTAAATGACCGAGCTATATCAACATCTGCTCGGAAGAAAACCATCTGGCCTTCGGGAAGACTCAAGACCCATCTCTTCTGAAGACCCAGATGGACACTGGTGGCAAAAGCGCCTTGAAGCGATTTAGTTCGCATATGTAGCGCTATACAAGTTACTCATTCATTCACATCCTAGTCTGAACACGCCCAAGCTCGTCACTAATTGACATCCGATCTCCAAAACATACCTATAAAGCCAAATGTATGTGGACACCCCTCTATATTATTGAGTTTGTTGCAATACTTTGTCATGCCGTATTTGTGTAGCGGTCTTACAAACTCACTTTTTTGTGGAAAAATACACTTTTTTGAATAAAAAAAAAAATAAGACAGCAGTAAAGTTAACCCCAATTTTTTTTTTATATATTGTGAAAGATAATGTTACGGTGAGTAAATTGATACCAAACAGGTCATGCTTCAAAATTGCGCCCGCTCATAGAATGGCGACAAACTTTTACCCTTAAAAATCTCCAAAGGCGATGTTTAAAAATTTCTACAGGTTACCAGTTTTGAGTTAGAGGAAGTCTAGGGCTAGAATGATTGCTCTCGCTCTAAAAATCACAGCGATACCTCACATGTGTGGTTTGAACATTGTTTTCATATGCGTTCGCTTCTGCGTGCAAGCTCGTTGGGACAGGGCGCTTGGAAAAAAAAATAAAAAAAATTTTTGGGTCACTTTTATGCCTATTACAAGGAATGTAAACATCCCTTGTAATAGAAAAAAAAAAGCTTGACAGGACCTCTCAAATATGAGATTTGGGGTCAAAAAGACCTCAGATCTCACATTTACACACACCAAAAAAAATAAAAATAAATAAAAAAATGCTCCTTTAAGAGCTATGGGTGGAAGTGAGATTTGACGTCGCTTCCACCCTCCCATGCCATAGAGCTGAGCAGGGGCCATCTTCCCCTCAGTCAACAGTCAGGCATCCACGGGAGAGGACGCGATCGTAATTATACTTACACCCCAAAATACATTCTGCTGCTTCTCCCAAGTAGGGGGTAACAACATGTGTCATTTTATTGTTAGTCTAGAGGCTAATTAGCCGCTAGGATTGCCTTTACATGAAAGCTGAACACTGGCTGAAAAGAATGATACCAGGAGGATACATAAACCTGGAGGCATCATTCCGGTATAACCACTCAAAGTCCAGCAACATACCAGTACGTTGCTGGTCCTTATTGGGCATATATTGTAATGTTCTTTTTTTTTTTCCATGCAGCCTGTGGGCATGCCCACCATTAGAATACTGGCCTTCATCCACCCACTTCTAATGATGGTCATACATGCACCATTTTTTTTTCTTTTAACTGTGGTGGTGAAATCACCTCCTACAGCAATGGAGTCGTTGATTTACGTATCGTGAGAGCAAATGCTGATGCTGTCAAGATAAATAAATCAGTGCTGCAGCTGAATGGCGTAACTGAAAAGCAAACAATGGTAACAATAAAACAACTTTTTATTGCAATCTGTGCGTAAAAAAAAATAAAAAAAAATATATGCCAAAGCATGGAGGCAATCCACCCCTAATGTTAGGAGCAAATCGCCCCTCCACCCTTGCCCCATGCATTGGCATACATGCTCTATTTTTAACTGTGGTGGTGAAATCACCTCTTACAGCACTGGAGTCATGGATTTACATATCGTGGGAGCAAACGCTGTTGCTGTCAGAATAGGTAAACCTGCGCTGCAGCTCAATGGTGTACCTGCCAAGCAAATGATGGTTAATAATAAACAAAGTAACATTACAGTACAACAGTAAGACAATACCATACCTGCAAAGCAAATACAATAAAACAGTAAAAAAAGAAAACATTACAGTTCTACAATACAATAGAGAGCGAGCAATAGAGCGAACGTAAGAGAGAAGACATAAAAAATGACAACTTTTTGGTTTTGAAATTTTTTTGTGTGTTTTTTTTTGGAATTTTATTAACTGTAAACGTTACAGATTAGGGTCTCTCAATATGTGATGGCCATCTCATCTTTCGAGACCCTGTGTAAGTGCGCCCTAGGACTGTGCAATGCTGTACCCTACGCTAATACTCCACTCGTGTGTGGTAGTGTTTGAAACAGCCACCAATGCAGAGACCAGGTTGGTCAGGACAGGAGGGACAATAAAAGTGGGTGTCACGCCTATATCCGCGTTTTCTACAGACACAACATCTTCTTTGGGGATGTCTTTGGGTAGGGGTACCAGGGAAGACATAGGGAAAATGCCTCTCATGCAGCCGCCTCACTGCATTTGCATTGGGAAGTTGGGCCACAGCACCGTTTGGAAACAGAAGGGCTGTGACGATCTCTTCCTGGAATTTTAAGAAGGATCCAGTTCGTCTTGAAGCTTTGTATAGCACAAAAGCATTAAGCAGAGCCAATTGAAATAAACATACAGACACTTTTTTGTAGCAGCGTCTGGCCTTACAGGCATATTAGGTACGGTGCCAACAACTGGTCTGTCCTCCCATGTTAAGGTTGTATTCGTGGACAGAGGGGTTTCTCCACAACAGCAGTCACCGTAGAAATTTGGACAGTCGTATCTGCCTGAAGGGAGGACAGAACGAAAACAGTCTGTGTATCCCTCCACTTCACTGCTAACAAATTACTACATTTCAAGCAGGCTCTCTCCCCCCGTCTAAGTCGGGATTCTACAAGCCGATGGGGTAAGCGCCAGCGATTAGATCGCACGGTGCCACGTGCGCCAATTCCATGATCAAACAAGTTACTAAAAAGTGGCACGCTTGTGTAATAATTGCCAAACATACAAGCCGTACCTCTTTCCGAATAAGGGTGACACCAAGTCCCACATAATCTTACCAGCGCTCCCTATGTAGTTTGGGCAGTTCTCTGGCTCTACGCAACTATCTCTTCCCTTGTAAACCATAAGGCTCGATTCACATCTATGCATGTTGCTTTTGAGCATTTTTGCAGTGCTTTTTGCGGTGCTTGCCGCGTTTTTACCGCAATTTTGTATTTTGATTTTTTTTACACTGTGGTTGCTTAGCAGCCAGCTATATACACTGTAAAAAATAAAAAAACACAGTACTTGCGTTTTGGATGCGGGTCCATTGACTTCTATTACATGCAAAACGCTGCATTTTGCATGAAAAAAAGTCCCCGACCCTTTCCAAAAATGCAGAGGCACAAAAATGCATTGATGTGAACATGTTCCATAGGAACCCATGTTAAAAAAAATTTCCCTGCATTTCTGCAAAATGCATCAAAAAAATGCATTAGTGTGAATCAAGCCTAAAACTATATGTATAGCCTGTTGCCCTTTCACAGAGCTTATACCTCCTAACCCCTTATCTGGCACACTTGCTGGGAAGATACTGTTTGATAGACAAGCGGTCAGAAAACTTAATCAGGGACTCATCAACACAGACAAATTGATTGGGAGTAAACAAGGCTGCAAACTGCTGGTTGAAGTGGTTATGAGGGGCCGAATTTTGTGGAGCCGATTGTATCCAGGGTCACCCCGAAAACAACAGAGTTCATTGTCATTGAAATGCATGAACCACAAGATCTGCTCGTAGTTGTGTCCTGGTCAGGGAGGCAGAGAACACGGGCATACAGTGAACTGGGTCAGTCTCTGCTACATCTATATAATGTTTGGGGGTTCTAAGCAATTTTCTAGTTGAAAGATAAAAAGTCGATTTTTACATGTATGTGAGAAGTGTCAGAATTGGCATGGTATTGAGGTGGTTAACAGGGTTGCACCTATGACATGCTCACCTCACAGTTTTTAAAGTCACATATTGCTGTAGCTTACCTCTTTGGACCAGGCGCTTTCTTTTCTGCCTCCAAAAAGACCTTCACATCACAAGAAGATCCCACATACTCTTTTAACCTGTAAAACCAAATTCTGGAATCACAACAAAATTCATAAAAAAAACTTAAACCAAAGAGTTTGAAAGACCCGGGACAGTCTTGGTTTTATAAATCTAGACATTAAGAATCCATTTATCACAAATTACAAAACAGCTTATTGTAAGAGCGAAGTGTCTATGGTTGATTCCGCAAGCTTTTTTTTGTGACCGTTTTTCCTCTTTTTTTAAAAACACTTTTAAAATAATTTTTAGCCCACAGAAAGCTAGTTACTAGGGGGGAATCCCCCCCCCCCCCCTACACACACACACACACACACACTTGTGCATTTTCGCACGCGTTTGTGTGCGTTTTGTTTAAAAATATCAAACATGTCACACTTACCTTCTCAGTGCAGTGGTTTTGCACAGAGCAGCCCAGATTCTCCTTTTTGGGTCCCTTGCCGGCGCTCTTGGCTCCTCCCTCCTGCCATCACAGCAAGCAGCTTGCTATGAGGGCACCCAAGCTGCTGCTCTGTGTGCCCATTCAGACACGGAGCCACAGATCGGGCCCACCCCCTTTCTCTCATTATTGGCTCACTGGACTGATTGACAGCAGCAGGAGCCAATGGCGCCCGCTGTGTGTCTCAGCCAATCAGGAGGGAGTGTCCCAGACAGCCACGTCTCTCATTCAATATCGCTGGGTTGAGATGGGGCTCAGGTAAGTGCTGCTGCACACAGGTTTTGTATCTTAGTATGCATTAAGATACAAAACCTTTTGCCTTTAGAACCACTTTAAAAGGTTTTTGGGCCCAAAAACACTGAGTTACAAAATTCAAATGACACTATCTTCAGGTAATAACAGGCCCAACTGAAAACCATGGGATTTTGGATGTTGAGCATTTTGGAGGGTCGAGCTACAAAATGCTCATGTGCGAATGGGGCCCTTGGTTCTTGAAGTATAAGCAAAGATAACGAGGTTATTAGGACACATAAGACTTAGCATTAAGGTGGTATAGCAGGGGGGGAAGAGGGAGGCGTTCCGACAATAAATTCAAATGCACTATAGTCACCAAAATTTTCAAAGTAGAATTTTACAGTCATTGCGTTTGTCTTAACCTAGAAGATAAATAAGCTACACAGATAAGTGACAAGAATAACACATTTAGTCTTCTGTGGAGGTCAGTGCAATTTTACACACCTATTAGGTCCTTCTCACAGCTCTGCAGCACAGTGATAGACACCACTACATTTACAAGTCAATATCTGAGTTGTTAAAGGCACATGGGGCACACAAAGTGGATGTATATCATTTGTGGTTATAAGGGATTTGACAAAGAAGCAGCCGCTTTGAAACACGTAATCCACTGGGTGGTCCTTTTCCCCTCCTATACCAGCCGCACACTTTAGTGTAGACATAACTTCCGGGTGATGCGGCTTCCGTTGAGGCCAGCCCAGCCCCCTGGGGATGCACACTGCCCCCCAACTTGTTGGTTTCCATTCAGCAGACCACACTGAGTTTTTGCAGCTCCCTGGTTTCGGTTTCTCCATCTTTCATTGGCCCCAAGGATGGGTAATGTTGAGCCCTACCAGCCAAGCATAACAGCATACCAAGTGCTGCAGCAGGTCTCTGGGTCAAGAGGTTGACATCGGACACATTGTCTTTATTTTTATGTCTTTTATTATTAAAGTGGACCTATTCACCTTTATCAGCCATATGGTTTATGCCTTCACATGGACCACCTATGATTGCATTACAGTTTTTAATCTTGATAGACGCAACCTTCTCTCATACCTTTGTGTGCTACATTGATTGACTCCCTTGTGTTCACCATAGACTATTGTTATTGTCAGCTGCACAAGGTTTGAACTACTTTCCCCTACCGCTAGGGTGTTTAGTGCCATGGCATACACATACTGTAGTACTTTACCCTGGCAGAACTGAATTCCTAGGTTTGGTTCCAACCAGGATATTTGCATAACAAAACAAGTATGCAAGTTATCTCCTCTTTTTTTTGTAGGTCTTCCACAATCAGAAAGCATACCGGCAGGTTATATGGTATTCAGCTAAATTGGCTGTAGTTTGAATTTTCTGTACAGAATTATCTGGCCGGAGCTGTAACTCACTAATAAAACCCAATAGTTACACCAGATCAAAAAGATCATGGAGCTCATACTCGGTGGCAATACACAGACTAACCTTCACTATGCAATATTTCACTGAAGACCCGATATCAAATACTTTTTATCCCTCCCATTTAAAGGGGAAAAAAAAAAAAAAAAAACAGTACATCTCTGCAATACATGCACATTCTTCCATGTTTTATCCTTTTAACACCACTGCAAACATAGAAAAATACACGTTAACCTTGCCAAAAATTCAGGGAGCTCCTAACTTTGTTTGAGCTCACAACATTGCTGCACTGAAATCCCAAGCAGTGTTATAGGACCTGCCCCTTTCCCCCCGCTAAACAAGACAAACCTCAGGAGCAGACCACCCTATTCAATGACCAAACTCTTTGTAAGTATCACACTTAAAATGTATGAGGAGGAAATGTTAAAAACTGTTGGTGGAGGAGAAAAAGGCTAAAACAAAAGAAAAAAAGAGCTGTTACCTTTGTCGTATGGTTGGATCGGACTCTGTTGGATCAATGTAATGTTTTAGAATCTCACCAAGTGGTCTGTCATCTGGGACCCTACCAAATAAAATCAGAAATCAAACACCTAACACCTGCACTGGTAGCCATAAACATACAATTAAAAGTGATTCTAAAAGGTTCTTTTTTTTTTTTTCCAAAAACACCCTTACCTGCTCTGTGCAATGGTTATGCACAATACAGCCCCAATCCACTTCTTCTCGGGTCCCCCGGTCGGTGCTTCTGGTTCCTCCCCCTTGACCAGTGCCCCCAATATAGAAATCTGCATGCACTGGCACATGCTTGCTCCCGAGCCCTGCTCTATTCGTCCGTAAGATACAGCTGTGCCTCTGCCCACCCCCCCTGCTCTCACCTCATTGGTTTGATGTAAAGAATGCATTAATGCAAAAAAAAAAAAAAAAATGTTATATTATATATATATATATATATATATATATATATATATATATATATATATATATATATATATATATATATATATATATATATATATATATATATATATATATATATATATATATATATATATATATATATATATATATATGAAAAAAAAAACACCTTCAAAACCACTTTAAGACAATATAATACTATAAGTGCACATAAAAAGTGTGGAAGGAATCAATCATGAAAAATGTGTACAATGTGAAACAATAATAACTGTTCACCTGTAGTGCACAAGTCTCCAAAAAGAAGGAGCTAGTGTTGAAAATGGATCATATATACTGTTCATAGATCCACAGGAAGTTTATATGAAAAGTGCACTAGTGAAATCAAAAACTAGACATTCTATACAGATGAAAATAAACGGAATCACAAAAATGAGAGTGTCATTGCTAACTCACAGGACAATGCAAACAACCAGAACATAATTGGTATATGATGGATGAATGGTAATGCAATATATGTATCTACTGTGATAGCTGGTGATAAATATGTTACCATAAATTGGTTATCTGTGCGTTTGGGCATAGAATAGCATCATACACAACAGTGAAAACATAAATAAAATTATACCAAACAAGACTGGAGAAAGTCTGGAATCATGTAAGTAAAACCTATGGATGCTCCTATTGAAATAACACGCTGTAAAGGACAAAAAGAGAGTGTCTCTTGGAAACTATTCAAAACGCCAATAAAGCCATGTAATAGTGTCCACAGCATAAATAGGTGTATCACAGAATTGCTTGGAAACTGGGTCCTCTAGATGTCGGATTCAGTTGCAAACAAAGAAGTATGGAAAATAGATTGGGTACGCTTACCGCATCCGGTGGACCTCCTCACCGATAGTGAGGGGTCAAACGAGCTTGAAATTTGTAAGGCCTAAGCCTCTACAAATTAGGTGTATGTAGTGGAGTCTCCTCAGCAGTTGTCACTCACCGACCATCCATAGATCGACGGGAACCAAAGGAAGGGGTCTCACCAAAGCTCATGGATCATCACACCAGATAGAAGTATGTGGATAAAGAAAACAGAGAGGGCCTCCTCATAGTGTAAAAAAGGTCCAGGCATGGACTCGATTTATTACTTAAAAGTTTGCGTTCAGCTTTCCAGAATAAATTTTCGATAAAAAATATTTAAAAGCAAAACAAAAAGAATATATGAAAACGCACTGATAATAGTAGTTTGCAAGGTTCTCCCGACGCGTTTCGTCTTAAACAGACTTCAACTGGGGCTCAATGCAAACAACAGATCAGTGCACTTATATACAGGTACTAAATATCACTAATGAGACTCTTTGGGAACAGCCCAACTTGTGGTGTGGTCACACGGTGAGTTAATCTCGTTTGGGTTGGTTGAAAAACAACCAATGGCCAATAGGTTCATTTGGGGCAATTTAGACCATGAACTTAATCAACCAATCTACAATGTCCTAATCCAGTAAGCCAACCAATGATGGCCAGGAGTATTAGACCGGGTGTGTGGGGAAAGAAGAGTGGTGTGGATAGGTCATGTTCAGACCAAATGAAAACAGACTTACCAATCAGTGATGGTGCTTTCTGGCGCCAAAAATACCGCCAAGTTGATTGGATGAATGGTTCAAAAAGGGCATGTAACATGTAGCCAGTGAAAAACGTAATCATTGATGTTTATAGATGTATAACAACCTGTAAGGTGTGCCATAAAGATCACCAGCCGATGTGCAGCAAATACTGTGGTGCGGCGGCGTCTGAGTACAAACATAACCGCAATATCTCTTCCGGATCTTAACATGGCCAATCCATGCGCTGGATCTAGTCATGTGACAAAAACAAAGTCACATGAGTGGAACAGACCGATCAGAGAGACTGTTAGCCAATCAGTGCACAAAGCAAGATCACGTGACTGTGGAGAGAGTCACATGAGCGGACGAATCTGACGTAATATGACGAGTGTCTGTGGTATACACCCACAGTACGCTCATCACGCAGCGCTCAGCCAGCGGTCATGTGGCGGCGCTACAGCCAATCAGAGGACACAAAACCAAAATGGGAAAGCATGTCTCTGTGAGCATAATTGTCAGAAATGCGCGCAGAGACATGTCCGGCGCGCATGTGCCAGACTAGGAGGAGTGAAGTGAAAAAAATCATCGCATGATGGTGCCTGTAGGCTCCCCCTAATGGATATAAGTGAAAGTGCAACTGTAGAGCTATATAAATGAGGAATGAGGGTAATAATTGTACCAAGAAAAAAATCCAAAAAAAACTAAAATACATCATGAAAAATGAACCGCAGTCTGGCTGTTCGCAGTAGGTCTCTCACATTGTCTACAGTTATGGCAGTATAAAATTGAAAACACTATATGCTAAGTATTCAAGCTGTCTTATAACACCACTGAGAGTAACAGGGATGGTGTCATTGTACAGTAATCGCAACAGTGTCCATTGTATCAGCAACCAAAGAACTGAGCATATTTCCCAAGTCATTACAACTGCCATAAACTAATCAAACCGTAGGTTGTGGGGACAAATTCAATGTCACTGGACAGTAATTCATGATGATCTACGTTTAATAAACTGAATACAAATATTCAAAATGAAAATGAAAATAAAAATAAAAATTAAGTTACATAATGAGAAAGAGAACTAAAAACAAAAAAAGAATATGATGTGTATATGCATGGTCATGCTGGATCAGACCATACATAATCACCTTCCGACAGTTAGGCTAAGGGGATAAATACCTATGTTGGAACTCAAGGGAAAACTTATTGTTTTGGGTCTACATTAAGAACGGTTGATGAATGCGTTAATGTCCCACTCGATATTGAGGCCGAATGGGACATAACACTTCATCTGGTGGATCCAGAATGTTTCAAGTTTAGATACTCCACGTATATTGGATTCGCCCCTCCAATGAGAAACAAATTTGTCTATAACTTGAAACGTCGAACCAGCAGGGTTCTTACTGTGATGAAGTAAGAAGTGTTTGGGTACACTGTGGTTCGTCCGACCAGCCCTAATGGCCGCGATATGTTCATTTACTCTGATCGCAAATGTGCGGATGGTGCGCCCAATATATTGTTTGCCACAAGGGCAAGTAATGAGGTAGACAATAAATTTCGTATGGCAGGTGGCAAAACTCTTCATTTTGTATTCTTTGCCTGTATGAGTAGATTTAAAAGTGTCGCGTTTTCTCTGGAAGGAATTATTTATACAGACGTTACACTTGCGGCATGGAAAAAATCCCTTCATATCGTGAAAGAAGGTTGGTCTGTGGGGTGGATCTATGATGTTGGGTGCGATCCTGCCTCTCAATGATGGGGCACCTCTATAGATAACTCCCCCTCGTTCAGGGAGGATAGGGTTGAGAACGTGATCGTTCCTCAATACTTCCCAATGTTTGAGTATAATGTTTTTAATTTGCCTGTGTTGAACAGAAAAATCTGTAAGGAATGACCATCTGTGTTTGTTATCTTTAGCTATAATAGGTTTTTCTGTTAGTAAGGTGTTACGGTCTATTTTAGACACCTTTTGGATTTCATCTTCAATGTGGGCAAGTTTGTAGCCTCTGTCTAAGAATCTTCCTTTAAGAGTTTCTGCTTGCTCAAAAAAATCAGTCAACTGTGAACAATTGCGCCTGATCCGCATAAGCTGACTGCGGGGGACCGATTTCAGCCATGAAGCGTGGTGGCAGCTGTCGACCGGAATATACCCATTCCGGTCTGTGGCTTTGAAAAAGGTCTTAGTGGAAAAACGCCCTTCACAGATGCTGATTTCTAGATCTAGAAAGTGGATGGTAGAGCGACTGACTTCATATGACAGTTCTATTCCAATATTATTGTCATTGAGTTGTGTCATAAACTGATCTAAGGAATCAGTGGAACCCTTCCATAGGAGGAGGATGTCGTCGATGTACCTGGACCACAACACCAATTGTGGGGGGTCCAGGGCATAGACGACATCCTCCTCCCACTTGGCCATGTAGATATTGGCAAGACTGGGGGCGAGCTTGGCGCCCATGGCTACACCTTTAGTTTGGAGGTAAAATTGGCCACTGTACCAGAAATAATTGTGCTTGGTGGCATATAAAAGTAAATCCATAATATATCTCTTATGAGTAAAAGAAATGGAGCTACTCCTACTTAGGAAGGTGTCTACTGCATGAAGTCCAAGATCGTGGGGAATGCAGGTATAGAGTGACGTTACATCTGCAGTAACGAGTAACATGTCATCGCTACAAGTTGTCTGTTGTAGTTTAGAGATAGTGTGCCGAGTGTCTTTGAGATAAGAAGGTATCTCTTTCACTAGTGGTTGTAGGTAGAAATCAATGTATTTCCCGATCCTACTAGTAATGGAATCTAACCCACTCACTATCGGTCTAGTTCCTTAGATCAGTTTATGACACAACTCAATGACAATAATATTGGAATAGAACTGTCATATGAAGCCAGTCGCTCTACCATCCACTTTCTTGATCTAGAAATCAGCATCTGTGAAGGTCGTTTTTCCACTAAGACCTTTTTCAAAGCCACAGACCGGAATGGGTATATTCCGGTCGACAGCTGCCACCACGCTTCATGGCTGAAATCGGTCCCCCGCAGTCAGCTTATGCGGATCAGGCGCAATTGTTCACAGTTGACTGACTTTTTTGAGCAAGCAGAAACTCTTAAAGGAAGATTCTTAGACAGAGGCTACGAACCTGCCCACATTGAAGACGAGATCCAAAAGGTGTCTAAAATAGACCGTAACACCTTACTAACAGAAAAACCTATTATAGCTAAAGATAACAAACACAGATGGTCATTCCTTACAGATTTTTCTGTTCAACACAGGCAAATTAAAAACATTATACTCAAACATTGGGAAATTTTGAGGAATGATCACGTTCTCAACCCTATTCTCCCTGAACGAGGGGGAGTTATCTATAGAGGTGCCCCATCATTGAGAGGCAGGATCGCACCCAACATCATAGATCCACCCCGCAGACCAACCTTCTTTCACGATATGAAGGGATTTTTTCCATGCCGCAAGTGTAACGTCTGTATAAACAACTCCTTCCAGAGAAAACGTGACACTTTTAAATCTACTCATACAGGCAAAGAATACAAAATGAAGAGTTTTGCCACCTGCCATACGAAATTTATTGTCTATCTCATTACTTGTCCTTGTGGCAAACAATATATTGGGCGCACCATCCGCACATTTGCCATTAGAGTAAATGAACATATCGCGGCCATTAGAGCTGGTCGGACGAACCACAGTGTACCCAAACACTTCTTACTTCATCACAGTAAGAACCCTGCTGGTTCGACGTTTCAAGTTATAGACAAATTTGTTTCTCATTGGAGGGGCGAATCCAATATACGTGGAGTATCTAAACTTGAAACATTCTGGATCCACCAGATGAAGTGTTATGTCCCATTCGGCCTCAATATCGAGTGGGACATTAACGCATTCATCAACCGTTCTTAATGCAGACCCATAATAATAAGTTCCATATAGGCATTTTTCCCCTTAGCCTAACTGTCAGAAGGTGATTATGTATGGTCTGATCCAGCATGACCACGCATATACACATCATATTCTTTTTTTGTTTTTAGTTCTCTTTCTCATTATGTAACTTAATTTTTATTTTTATTTTCATTTTCATTTTGAATATTTGTATTCAGTTTATTAAACTTAGATCATCATGAATTACTGTCCAGTGACATTGAATTTGTCCCCACAACCTACGGTTTGATTAGTTTATGGCAGTTGTAATGACTTGGGAAATATGCTCAGTTCCTTTGGTGCTGATACAATGGACAATGTTGTGATTACTGTACAATGACACCATCCCTGTTACTCTCAGTGGTGTTATAAGACAGCTTGAATACTTAGCATATAGTGTTTTCAATTTTATACTGCCATAACTGTAGACAATGTGAGAGACCTACTGCGAACAGCCAGACTGCGGTTCATTTTTCATGATGTATTTTAGTTTTTTTTGGATTTTTTTCTTGGTACAATTATTACCCTCATTCCTCATTTATATAGCTCTACAGTTGCACTTTCACTTTTATCCATTAGGGGGAGCCTACAGGCACCATCATGCGATGATTTTTTTCACTTCACTCCTCCTAGTCTGGCACATGCGCACCGGACATGTCTCTGTGCGCATTACCGACAATTATGCTCACAGAGACATGCTTTCCCATTTTGGTTTTGTGTCCTCTGATTGGCTGTAGCGCCGCCACATGACCGCTGGCTGAGCGCTGCGTGATGAGCGTACTGTGGGTGTATACCACAGACACTCGTCATATTACGTCAGATTCGTCCGCTCATGTGACTCTCTCCACAGTCACGTGATCTTGCTTTGTGCACTGATTGGCTAACAGTCTCTCTGATCGGTCTGTTCCGCTCATGTGACTTTGTTTTTGTCACATGACTAGATCCAGCGCATGGATTGGCCATGTTAAGATCCGGAAGAGATATTGCGGTTATGTTTGTACTCAGACGCTGCCGCACCACAGTATTTGCGGCATATCGGCTGGTGATTTTTATGGCACACCTTACAGGTTGTTATACATCTATAAACATCAATGATTACGTTTTTGGATTGGCTACATGTTACATGCCCTTTTTGAACCATTCATCCAATCAACTTGGCGGTATTTTTGGCGCCAGAAAGCACCATCACTGATTGGTAAGTCTGTTTCTCATTTGGTCTGAACATGACCTATCCACACCACTCTTCTTTCCCCACACACTTAGTCTAACACTCCTGGCCATCATTGGTTGGCTTACTTGATCAGGACATTGCAGATTGGTTGATTAAGTTTATGGTTGAAATTGCCCCAAATGAACCTATTGGCTATTGGTTGCTTTTCAACCAACCCAAATGAGATTAACTCACCGTGTGACCATACCACAAGTTGGGCTGTTCCCAATGAGTCTCATTAGTGATATTTAGTACCTGTATATAAGTGCACTGATCTGTTGTTTGCATTGAGCCCCAGTTGAAGTCTGTTTAAGACGAAACGCGTCGGGAGAACCTTGCAAACTACTATTATCAGTGCGTTTTCATATATTCTTTTTGTTTTGCTTTTAAATATTTTTTATCGAAAATTTATTCTGGAAAGCTGAACGCAAACTTTTAAGTAATAAATCGAGTCCATGCCTGGACCTTTTTTACACTATGAGGAGGCCCTCTCTGTTTTCTTTATCCACATACTTCTATCTGGTGTGATGATCCATGAGCTTTGGTGAGACCCCTTCCTTTGGTTCCCGTCGATCTATGGATGGTCGGTGAGTGACAACTGCTGAGGAGACTCCACTACATACACCTAATTTGTAGAGGCTTAGGCCTTACAAATTTCAAGCTCGTTTGACCCCTCACTATCGGTGAGTAGGTCCACCGGATGCGGTAAGCGTACCCAATCTATTTTCCATACTTCTTTGTTTGCAACTGAATCCGACATCTAGAGGACCCAGTTTCCAAGCAATTCTGTGATACACCTATTTATGCTGTGGACACTATTACATGGCTTTATTGGCGTTTTGAATAGTTTCCAAGAGACACTCTCTTTTTGTCCTTTACAGCGTGTTATTTCAATAGGAGCATCCATAGGTTTTACTTACATGATTCCAGACTTTCTCCAGTCTTGTTTGGTATAATTTTATTTATGTTTTCATTGTTGTGTATGATGCTATTCTATGCCCAAACGCACAGATAACCAATTTATGGTGACACATTTATCACCAGCTATCACAGTAGATACATATATTGCATTACCATTCATCCATCATATACCAATTATGTTCTGGTTGTTTGCATTGTCCTGTGAGTTAGCAATGACACTCTCATTTTGGTGATTCCGTTTATTTTCATCTGTATAGAATGTCTAGTTTTTGATTTCACTAGTGCACTTTTCATATACACTTCCTGTGGATCTATGAACAGTATATATGATCCATTTTCAACACTAGCCCCTTCCTTTCGGAGACTTGTTGACCTTAGTTTACTTTTTTTGTGCACTACAGGTGAGCAGTTATTATTGTTTCACATTGTACACATTTCTCATGATTGATTCCTTCCACTTTCTTTATGTGCACCTGTTGAAACTTGTCCACATTTTACACGTTTTTTCACGGCGTGCATGAAGGACTGTTGTCCTTGTTTTTTATATATACTAATTTTTTGAACACTCTAACAGTGGTCTCGATTTTCATGTGCGTGCCCACTTAGAATGTTCTCACATGTTGTATCTTAGCGCCACACTTTTCACATTTTTTATCTAGTCCAATTCGTCAGATTGTTGTGTCGGCAGCTCCCAGTTTTGTAGGATAGCGCAGCTATTTACAAATTTTGCA
This sequence comes from Lithobates sylvaticus, assembly GCA_028564925.1. Taxonomy (NCBI): domain Eukaryota; kingdom Metazoa; phylum Chordata; class Amphibia; order Anura; family Ranidae; genus Lithobates; species Lithobates sylvaticus. The sequence continues at coordinate 236,483,533 of CM053032.1, forward strand.
GTTTCCATATACTTATGCTTTCCAAGGACTTTATAAAGCTCTAAGACCAGATCATGTAGAATTCATACCTCTTCTCTGTGTATTCTGCTTTACATTGAGGAAACACAAGCTTCAGGTGCCAAAAGAATCTTTGTTCTCTAAAATAGTAGAAATAATAAATAAAATAAAAAATATGAATTTTGCCATTTCAGCAACTTTTATTCTGACACACAAAAAAAAAAAAAAAAAAAAAAAATACACACACACACACACACACACACACACACGTACGTACAATATATATATATATATATATATATATTGTACGTACGTGTGTGTGTGTGTGTGTGTGTGTGTGTACGTACATACATAGGCTACTTAATATGTGAAGCACCATATTATCCTAGATAAGTCCTATTGAGGAAATTAGGACCCCGTTTGCAAGAATCATTCCTTCCCTTGAACATTAAAACCTGCTAATTTTGAAATATTTGGTTGCTAAGTTGGTTTGTTGTGAAGCCGTCACATCACTACATTTGAGAATTACATAAAACAAAAAGCGTGTATTTATTGGATAGAGACTGCATTTTCATCCAAGAAACAACTCTTGGTAATGTTTCATAAAAAACACGCCTCAACTCCTGGCTCCGTCCCTGTGAAATTCTACCACGTCACTAACGTGATTTGTCTCTCTATATACTCAAACGGCTTTTTATATTTTCTCAGACTAGTATTACCCAGGCTCAGGATAAAGAAACACCCATAGTTTTATGTCCTGAATGTATGTCTGGAAAATGCTGACATTTTTTGGATTGATGTCAGTTTAGGCCCAACCTGTCTGAAGCCCATTACAAGCCGTCGCCTTGAAAATGGCTGGACCTCTACCGCATGATTGGTCATGAGGCTTGTCTGCCAACATAATGGATCTAATTTATTAAAGCCTTAGAGGGAAGAATTTTTCACCATAATAGCCAATCAGATTCTCCCTTCCCTTTTTCCAGGGCAGGATGATGAATGAAAGACCACGTCAAATGGTGTGGGTAGAATCAAGACATTGATTCTTTCATTAATATTTTCCATTATGCATTTAAAGATTTTATGAAGTAAATGGTCAACACCCACATGCAAAAACATGACAGAACACTTAGGAAAAAAATAGCAAAAGAGGAAGAAGTTTCAAGGGAGGAAATGCATGGAGGAGGATATACTGATCCTATAAATTCACCAGAGAATCCACTACTACTACTGCTGGATTACGTAGAAAATTCCTGAGCTTGACAAAAAGACATTCAGTGCTTTAAGATGGGGCAGATGTCGCCTTTGTTTTTTTATGTGAACAAGTGGGAGTAAAACCCATCAAAAGGTTTTACCACAGAAACGGGGGCAATGATAGCTTCATTAATAAGACCCAAGTTGGCTTGACAGAGATCTGGTAATCAGTGAGGTAACAAAGGAAGGTTGGGAGGTGAGAAACTGAGAAAAGAGCAGAGCGGAATTCCAGCTTGTAGAACTAGGATACTACCTCCTGCATCCAGACATCTTAGATGCAAGCAATTTAAGTTTCCACAAAGGTTAACAAACCTTCCCCCATTCTGAAAAGCAGGGGCATACCATGACAAGGATGGTTTGTCTATGGATTGAATTGACTGTAAAGCCTGAAATCTTGTGGGTGAACTAGTAGTCAAACATGGGTGGGTCGAGTCATGTATGATGGGGGAGTGGAGAAATGAAAAAGGGCATGCACCAGTAGCCTCCTTGAGAATGGTATAAAGATTAGATCTAAAAAGACATTGTCCCTCAGAGGCCCCGTGGATCAGCTGCCTCTTAGGATGTGGGTTTCGTAGTCCAGCACTTCAACCAAAGTGTGCAGGGACAGGAGGCCCATGAAGGAAAGGAGATGGGAAGCCTTCAGAAGCACATCACAACTGTAGCTTAAAAAAGGTACAACCATTTGCTCCAAATGTTCTAAAAGCAAAGAATCAACCACAGCGTTAGTAAGATCTTTTTTAGGAAACTGATTAGTCATCCAAAGTAACAAACCAGATGGGATGAAATGCAGAGCCTGTCTGCAAGAACTGGGCTCTAGAGAAGAATTTGAATCATGTATTGGCTCAGTCTTCAAAGACAGGTTCATCCTGTACCAGTATGGTAGTCTCTTGGTTAAGGCAGGACACTGCAGGATGAACAGTAGAGGCAGGCCCCTTTTTAAAAAGAAGTATGGACTTTTTTTTTTTTCTGCTGATTTATACTTGCCTAGGTAAATGCAGCGTCGCAGCGATACTGCATCTGTCCCCCGCTGGCTCTAACACTGAGAACCAAGCAAACACTGCCGATAACTCGGTACTTGGAGCTCTCCGAGCAGAGAGCTTGTGACAGTCAGCAACCGCTCTCTGCGCTGCCTCCTCCCCCTGCGCACGTTCACTGGAACGCTGGCCTGTGGAGAGGGCGGCTCAGGCTCTCAGCAGCTTGCTGAGAGGCTGAGCCGGGTGCTAGTCCAGGCATATGAGCGGATCCCGACTTCATTGTTGCAATGTTGCCTGAGCCTGGACCAGCTCTGACGTCAGCCAACAGCACAAACTGCACTCCTGTGATCCACAGGAGAAGAACAGCCAAATAAGCTTTGGCTTTACTTCTATAACAAAGTCATCTACATACGGGTACAAGGCTAATAAGCACGCTGAGGGGGAGCAACAATCTTGTCAGGGTGTTTCCAATCTCTGTAGAGAAGACTTAGAACAGCAGGTGCACAGGGAATGTCTTAAGCACCCTAAAGGACCAAGACTGGGATTAGCACTGGTGGAGGCAACACGCTGATCATCTAGTTTCAGAGTGGTGAACACTGCAATAATAAAAGCCGAAAGGGTCTCTTAATTTGGGAGTAATGACAGAAAACTGCAACTCATCAGAAGCAGGCTCAATACGTAAAAAGTGGGTCAACCCTGAATCAGACAGACAGTCTCAGCAGCTGATTGCTCAAGGGCCATAGGAAGATCAGATACAGAACCTGTGGCAGAAGGTGTGGGAGCACACTTGTGGCCTCTGCCGGGATCACTGACCACAGCATGGAAGAACTTTCTGCTCAAAGCTCAGGAAGGGACTACAGGAAGATTCCATGTGTGAGCTTCTATGGAAACCGCGTCAGGTGGGAACTGTACAATAAGTGTGTAACGTTTCATGGGGAGGATTGTTTTTTTTTCAAATCTTTAACAGTGGAACTATGTTTTAAAATGTGAAGCCAACCACTATCCAGTAATATATTCCATCGACAACAACCAAAAATACAAATCAAAAGAAAATAACATTCAGTACTGGCCAATAAAAAAAAAATGTGCAAGTCATTACCAATGTAGTTCCCACTTGAAAATACAATAAGGGTCAGGAAACACGGTCACCTCACTCAGGAGATGCTGTGCAGAACACATAAAAAGGGAACATATAAAAACGAAGAGCACAAACATGAGTCAATAATGCGGGAAAATCAGAAAGGTTATTGGAGCGTCAGGTAGGTCAATCCTGCAACTGTGGAGACTGCCTGTACTTATTACATGTATGTATGTATGGTGTACAGTAACTGGTCAGACCAATCTTTTTGCATGCAGGCAGTTTTAAAGCCCAAATCCACTTCTTTTTACATTACAAAAGTATTTAGTTTAGCAGCTCTAACTATAAAAAAAAATAAAGCTTTGGCTACAATACTTTTCCTCCCAGCACTGTGCCCCCACACACAGACCCTCTGCTGTAAGATCCAATGCCCGGTAGTCCTTTATTGGGCAAGAAAGAATCCCAAGGTCATTCAACCCCCAAGCTGTTAAGTGGAACTTCACTCTCCCTATCAACACTGCATGTTTTTTAATCCTCATGCTGCTAGCATTCGTAAATGGATAGGAAAGTTTATCATATTTACTGGGTTTCAATTTATTTATTTTATTTTTTTTACACACACATCTCTTCAGTTACTTCCTGGTTTCTTGCCAAGGCAAATTATGCCATACATCCCAGGAGTCTTCAGGAGGGGAGGAAGGGTTTTCTCCGCTAAGCACACTCTCCTGCCTGAATGGTTGAGCTAAGGGCAGAGCGATTGCAGCAGGTAAATGCTATATGAATAATTTGCCCTTAATCAAGATGGTTATGGCCAGAAATGCTAGGGATGTTTTTCAAAGTGATTTGTCAACGGAAAGACATGGATAGATGGGGGGGGGGAGTTTGATTTTAAGATTTAAAATTAATTAAGCCCTTGCCAACCACGCTATAGCTGAATGAATGAGAGCTACAGCGCGGCCAGCTAGTTCTGTGAGGGCGTCTATTGCCGCGCTCCCGTGCTGCTTGCGCTTCTCGGGTGCGTATCCGGAAATGTACGTGGTGGTTGATTTGGCGGACCCAGCACATTACGGATTAAGGTAGAGGGCCAATCACAGCTCCACTTTACCATGTGATCACTTTGTCAACAAACCGGTGTCATGCCCAGTTCAGCTCTCTCCTCACACTGATACAGTGTATGAGGAGGGGAGGGAGACACTTATAGCAGCAGTGTGAGTGAGCTGGATTTGGTGTGCCCTACAGTGGTCATCAGTGCCATCACAGTGGTCCTCAGTGCCCTACTGTGCCACTACAGTGCTCATCAGTGCCTTACGGTGCCACTACAGTGCCCATCAGTGGATCCTCATCGGCGCCCGTCAGTGGCGCCGATGAGGTAAATGTGTAAAAAAACGTTGACACTTTTCAAAAACTTGTTGGAAAAAAAAAAAAAAAAGACGTTCAAAAGACTCATTATGCCTCATAGAATATATGTTGGGGTGTTTCCTTTCCAAAATGGGGTAAATTTTGTGGGCATTTCCAAGAAATTAGATGTGTAATTTATATCCCTAGATAACCTGATGGTGCTCCTTGCATGTTGGGCCTCTCTATATGGCCAGGCTGTGAAAAAGTCACACACATGTGGTATCGCCATACTCAAGAGTAGCAGAATGTTTTGGGGTGTAGTGTGAGAGAAATAACCTGTTAACCGATTCAGCCCCGGAAGATTTTACCCCCTTCCTGACCAATAAGCGTATATTGATTGGTTTGCGCAAAAGGTATAGCGTCTACAAAATAGGGAATAGTTTTATGGCATTTTTATTATACATTTTTTTTTTCATGACACAAGTTAGAACTGGGAAATGCCTTGTTTACATTAGGCACTTCCCCGTTCTGAGGCTCCGTAACACCTGCGGGCTTGGTCACGCTGTATGCGGTGGCGCGCACCTGCTATCCCCACCTCTTAAAGGGGACGTACAGGTACGCCCATTTGCCCACCGCTGCCATATCGGCGTGAATCGGTCGGCAAGAGGTTAATATGACAATTTTGTGGGGAAAAAAAATCAGAATTTTGCAAAGAATTAAATAACTCTTACTAAAGACATTGGAAGGTCTACTTTTCAAAAAAAAAAAAAAAAATAAATAAAAAAAAAGGGGTCATTTGGGGGGTATATGTACTTTCCTAGCTTGTTAGTGTCTCAAGAAATTAGATAGGCTGTCAGTACATCAGGTGTGATCAATTTTCAATGATTGGCACCATAGCTTGTAGGCTAACTATAACCTTCACAAAGACCAAATGAATATACACGGATTTGGGTTATTTTTACAAAAGATATGTAGCAGTATGAATTTTGGCCAAAATTTTTTAAGAAAAATTACAACATTATATATATATATATATATATATATATATATATATATATATACATACATACACATATATATATATAATGCCTTTTCTGTCTTTATATATAGTGCAAAAAAAAAAATACATAGGTGATTAAATACCACCACAAGAAAGCTCTATTTGTGTGAAAAATAAAAAAATAAAAAAGACAACCTTTTCATATGGGAACAGTGTTGCATTACTGAGTAATTGTCATTCAAAGTGTGTCTGCCCTGAAAGCTGAAAATTGGCCTGGGCAGGAGGGGGGTACAATTGCCCAGTAGGCAAGTGGTTAAATAGTGTTTTTGGCTTGTAGTGCTCAGATGCAGTGAAGACACACAGTTCTAGGCTAGCAGTGCTACTGTGTCAATCCTGCAGCTTCAGGAGGTTGCCTGCTCGTAAATGTAGACTGCAGTGACTGGTCAGTCCAATCTATTAGGCTGGATTCACCTATGGCATTTTTGTTTTTTTTTGCATTTTGCAGATTTGCACTACAGTCGATTTAACATGGTTTCCTATGGAACCCGTTCTGTAGTGCAAATCTGCAAAATGCTAAAAGCACTAAAAATGCCATAGGTGTGAATCAGGCCTTAGTCTGAAGGCAGTTTTAAAGACCAACTACAATTTTATTCTTGAATTTCATAAGGATTTAGGGCAGCAGTTGTAACAAAAAAAATAAAATAAAAACATTTTAAAATGCAATTTTAAGCTCTGGCTACAATAACCGCCTCCTTTCAGGTGCTGTCCCCCATAGATTCACTGCTCTAAGATCCAGTGCCCAGTACCAGCCCTGTATTGGGCTGAACGAGGCCCAAGCCATTAGACGTACAGGTCTGGACAGCATGATATTTACACATTATTAATGACTACAGCACTGTCCCAGGACTAGTAAATACCTCACACATCTCCTTGGATTAGTTCCTTATACTCGCCTGTAAGACACTACTCAGCGCTAGCAATATCAGACAGAGTCAGGCTTCCACTGATCTGTACGGTGCTGCCAGTCTAACACTGTCAATGGGCTTACAGGATGGGACAACAGAGTAACCTCATCAGTGCACTGGTGCTTACTGTGTAATCAGGTTACAAAGGCCACATCTGAAGCCAATTGCATGGCTTCAAAATTATTACCTGCATACTTGCTTCAGGTAAGACTTATAAAGTACTGACAGCCATGGAAACAGCATTTTCAGAGGTCATGTTGTAATACTTGACATGTTCAGCACAGATGCAGTAAGCCAAAAACGGTCAGCTGAAAATACTTAAAGCGGAGTTCCACCCAAAAGTGGAAGCTCCGATTATCAGCCTCCTCCCCCCTACAGTGCCACATTTGGCACCTTTTGGGAGGGGGGGGGGGGTACTCGCTGTAAGGACATCACTCGGATAGTTCGGCCCCCCTCCTCCTTCCCCGCCACCGGGACATTAAGAAAGGCTTCACTGCCAGGTTCCCTTACTGTGTTGGGGGGGGGGGGGGGGGTAGACTCCTCTTTATGAAGTTAAAGTGGAACAACAAGTATTGATACTTTCAGTTACATTGGTCCATGTCCCTATGCATAGATCATACCTGTAGGGTCCTGTGCCTAGTGGTGCCCTGCTACTCTGAACACTGGAGGTCCACTGCTTGGCATGGGCACCATTTAGAGATCACGCAAAGTCCCGTGCCAAGTGGCTGCCCTTCTGCATTGTGAAGATAGGCCGCCCACTTGGCACAGGCAATACTCAGAGAATGCTTTGCATTCTCTCAATGAATGTAAAGCGTTCTCTGATTGGATGAGATGTGGGGAAATGCAAAGCATTCTGAGTGTTGCAAGTGGGCGACCTATGTGCACAATAAAGCAGAGCAGCCGCACGGGACTTGGAGTACTCTGACTGGCACCCATACCCAGCAGTGGCACCTCCTGTGGTCACAGAGCAGCAGGGCACCACTGGGCACAGGACCCTACAGGTATGATATATGCATAGGGATATAGGTCCAAGCTAGACCAACGTAACTAAAAATATCCATACTCTTTAAAATATTTATATCTGATCCTTTAGCTTTACTGTGCTGGACACGTCAAAGTTCATCACAAGTGTGACATGAAGCTAGAGGAGATGACTGGAGTCGCAGTCTATTACAGCGATTACCTGCATCCAGGGGGTCCCACATGTATGCTATGTGCACAGTTACATTCAATTATGGATTATGCAAGACAGACTATTCAGATTCTTGTACAATCCCAGTTGTAACCAGTTCTCTCTAGCTACCTAAGACACGTTAAGCTTCAAGGAACGTTCATTCTTTTGAATAACTTTCAGCCATTCCTAATCTGAATGTTTCAGCAGACGGTTCAAAATAATGTGGAAATATGTCATAAACCCTGAAGGAAAGGAAGCCAGAAAACCTCCAAAAAACGGTCAATAAAACCATGCCCGACCACTGCCGACTTTATAGAGCGCAGTGCTGCAAACTTCTAGGTTACGCTGTGTAATAACACCGCAGCTTCTGAATGTCCACATTCCACTCAGGCCCGACACCAAACAAACCAGGCCAATCCACTAATGGGGGGGGAAGCTGGGACAGCCAGCACAAGCCAGCTTTGTCAGTAAATATTAAGGCAAAAAGGCAGTCATAACGGCAAAGGGCTGCCTGAATCAAAATACATCTTTTAAACACTCGATCCAATGTTTTGATTCCAAGTCCGTTTCCCTGAACAAACACGGCTTGTACAAGAGGCCTGTGTGAGCCGCCCGCTCGCGGGGTGCAGAACACGGGGGAGAGTGTGAGCTGCCGTTGGCCTTTTTCAGATTCCTTTGGAAAGTTGTAATGTTTGTTAAGCAATAACTTGGAGCCTCAAAAAGCAGAAAATCTCTCACTGATTTCCATTCGGTTTCCGCCCCTGGAATGAAGGAAAAACACAAAAAAAAACCTCAATGCTCTTTTTGAAGCTGCAAAGTTCACATTTGCTAAAATGATATTACAGAAAATGAATTCAGCGACACAGGAAGGCAATTGCTATATTTGCTGTCAGATACGTCTTCAAAAAGGTTTAATATCTGTTTACAATCTGAACAAACTGCTCACTGGAATGGAGGTCCTTATTTTTGCACTAATTTGCAACTGCTAAAAAAAGGTGACCAAAAGCTGCTGTTACGATTGCGGATACAAATATTAGTGCAAAGTGGCTTTAATGGAGACGTCCCTCTCTGCCAGTGCCACCGAGAGTGGAAGAGTTTGATCTTAAAAAAAAAACAAAAAAAAAAAAAAAAACAACCTATTCTGCCCTAAAACATTTGAAAGGTAAAAGTGCTGTGGTGGCTGCAAATACCTGTGCTAGTCTATAAATCCATCCTTTTTTTTATGGACCACCTTGGATTCCAGGCCCAGAATGTACAAGGGGGTCTCTTCATCAGCCGGCACTAAACCTTGCTCCCTCCTGGTGTTACCTCCCACTCCTATCCAATGTGAAAGGCAACAATTTCAGTGGGCTTCAGATGCTCTGGTCTGCTATTCAAAAGATGAACAACATGGCAGAATAAAAGCTCCAGGAAGGGACCGGCTTACTCTGAATTTGGCCAGAAGTTAAAAGGCCACATATGGGCCTAAGGAGGTTTCAGAGGAATAAAAAGGAATCCATCTGAAGACTAAACACAGGCATTAGATGATTGCACCCAACAACTCTTGTTGCAGTCTCAAGGAGATTGCACATCACAAGGAGGCTACCCCTTATGGCACGTCGCCACCCCTGGGGGCCCAAATGGGGCCGCGCGTCGCCACTCCCGGGGGCCCAAATGGGGCCGCACGTCGCCACTCCCGGGGGCCCAAATGGGGCCGCACCTCGCCACCCCTGGGGCCCAAATGGGGCCGCACCTCGCCACCCCTGGGGCCCAAATGGGGCCGCACGTCGCCACTCCTGGTACCCAAATGGGGCCGCACGTCGCCACTCCTGGTACCCAAATGGGGCTGCACGTCGCCACTCTGTTACAATTCAATCATACAACCTTTGTGTGATAAACTTTAAAATTTACCAAAATTACGTAAAATTGGATGGGTAATTTAGGTGCTCATCTGTATACAGAGAGGCCCTTGCACTACAAAGTTACTGGCAGATTCTATGATCAAATTGTAATGAGTGTTGCCTTTGTTAGTGAAAATACTGCTTTCAGCCCTCACATTGCAGTGACACATGCTGGCATAGCCGAGTAAAAGCCACACCACTGGAGCACAAGTGTCATTACACAGAAGAGGAAGGGGGCATGTTTGACCAGTTCTTTTTTTATTAAGAATGGATTACAGAGTGGGTGCCTAAAAGACTACACAGTCATATTTAGAGACCATGCGCAACTGATGCAACAGGAAACTGGATGCACGACTATGAAAATGGAGATCGTTAGCACAAAGATCTGACTTGAATTGGGTCCAAGGCCAATGGCTTCCAATCCCGATTTTACGTGCAGTGCCACATTCTAGGAAATATGCCAATATTACCACTGTATCCAATAAATAGATATTACACACACAATTTTTTCAATATGAAAGAAGAATGAGATCTTCTACCTGGACTATTTTTTATATGACTAGTCCCAGTGCTACAGCACTTTGCACTTTGTACCCTCAGCATCCCTCTGGACATGAAAAACTCAAAGATGAAACTTGCACTGCAGCAAGCCAAAGGACAGCGCTGACAACATAAGCCTGCAAGAGGCTACCTCTAAATCACACTGAAGTTAGGCATATAATTCTGGGAAAGATTTACAGACAATTACAGGAACAGGGAGAGGATTCTGAGAAATCCTGTTTAGAGATGGGATACTACACAGAACAAGGAGTCCACACACCAATCATTGTGCTTCCATATTACTTTACAGTAAAGGGCACACACAATTTGACACGGGTTGAAGATATGAGGCATTTCACATCATCGGGTGCCTTATCATAGAAAAGTAATGTTGCCATTTTTGCAAAGACGAGAATTTATATTTTATAACTGAGAAAAGTTGCAAATTAAAAAATGGAAAAGTAATTTGAACTCCAGGCAATTATAAAATACACACATGAATGCAGTCTGGTATTCATTAATACACCATTACATTTTTTTTTTTTTTCCAAAAAAAAAAAATGAAATTTTACCAGATATTATCCACTTGCAGTGTACTGTACACTCGGTACAGCAGGGCTCAGAGAAATGAGGGTGGAAGAAGCAGCACAAACATAATCAGGTGAGAAGCTGTGCAAAGAGCATTCTTATAGGAGGGAGAAAGCAAGCAGAGTGGCGAAGAGATACCCTCAGTCTTTTGCTTGTCCTTTTACTGACCAGTCACAGGCTGGTGAAGGGACAAGAATTGTGTTACTTTAGGCCTGATTTACATGTGCAATAACATTTACTGCCCCACCAAAAAGCAATCCACAATGGATAACTTTTTAGAGGCAGTTGACAGGTAGTTCAGAAGCAATATGTTGTCTCCTGACCCCAGAGTGGTGGGAAGGGGAACCATAAGTGAAAGTGAAGCTGAAGCAGAGAAAGATACATCATCCTACCTACAAAGACAGGGCTGTGCTGTGGGGAAGAGCTTTCGGAATCTTAGGATTGGATGGACAGAAATACAAATCCTTCGGTTAGCAAGCTGCCTCCAAGTTCATTTTGTGTACTTGGTGTTCAGCTCTAAAGTATATGTAAACCTCCAATCCCAGTAGACGCCTTCTGAGGAAGAAACGCATCGGTCGGAGTCAGTGGTGACATCTGCGTGCACAGACTGTACTGCAGGGGGCTGTGCCACTACGATACTCTGTGCTATTGTACAAGAAAATAGTCCAAGTGCAATTTTATTAAAGTCTTTGTTTTAAATGATTGAGCTGGGAGTCTGTGATTACTCAGAGTTCCATACAGGTGGCAACACAGGTCGGTGTTCTCAGCTGTGATCAGCATATATGGACCCTTGGGGTCTGGTAAGAGGCTATTTTATTACTTGAGCATGGTGGTGATGCACTCAGCACTTTGTAGGCTATTGAATGTCATAATTTTAGCACCAATTCAACATGATTTGGAACAGTTTTATTGTTTTTTATCAATCACCAATATAGCTAATTTTGGGACTTTTTTCTTGCTTTCATTTAAAACTTTATACATTTTATATTCATTATGAATTTATATGCAATAACATTTGCATACAAATTGATATGCTTTTGCATCACGGTTTTGTTCACATTGTTGAATTTTATTAGCGTTTTTTTTTTTGCCCATTTTTTGAAATATATCGGTAGTGTGGCTTCTTCAAGGCACATTCCATTTATCTCACATTGTCTATAAGCCTTGGTCAGCTTGGCAGTGTGCAAACACTGAGGCAGTGCAGTTTATTTTCATTTATTATATTTAAGCCCTCACCTTGTAAAACAACCCATTCAGTGTAAAAATAGAAATAAAAAAAAAAGGCAAAACATGCGTGCGTATGTGTATCTAAAAAATACACAATATAAATGACTTTTTTTTTTATAATTGATCACATACCCTCAGTTCTTAGCAACATACAGAGTTCAGAGAGGAGAAACAGCAACACACTGATCTTCCTAGTAAATGGCTGTGTAAGGGGGGGGGAGGGGCATGTCAGCACAGGTCTGATCATTAGAGGGGAGCAAGCCAAGGTCCCAGCATAGCTAGAGAACTGACCATGCTATGTTCTCATGCATAGTGTTGTCAGTTTTTATTTCAATAGTTTTTATTAAGTTTTTCAAATATAAAATACAAAGATACCATAAAAAGGTATAAAACGTGATACAACATGAGAAAACAACTCAGCAAATAGATTGCATACCTTTATACAACTTCAAATTTTACTGTTAAGCTGGTGAAACACATATGCTAGTAGTCATATTAATCTTCGTACAGTGATATAACCGTATGTGATCCAAACAAAGTGTCTTTGAAGCCTACCGTAGAGAGGGTGGGCCTCCCCTCAGGCACCCCGTACGGGATCTAGCTGTACCATAGGAGGGGAGCCCCAACCGTCACCCACCGCAAGCACCAGGTATAGATTCAAATATATGATTCTTTACTAGGTATATATAAGAAGACAAACAATAGAGAGAAAAATAAAAAATAAAAGAAAAATAAATAGAAGGGATAAGAAAGTAAACGAACTAGTGCCTAGCTTCTCATTACATAAGAAATAAAATTAGCTATACTGAGATCCATTTTTGGAGATCCAGTCATTCCACGGTTTCCAAAGGTCTTGTGAGAGCTGGACTTTACCCAAGGAAGAGGCAAACATGGTTTCATATTTAGTGTTGTCAGTTTTTAATAGGATAGCAGAGGGACTGACAGGAACACCAGAGATTTTACACAAAAGGAAGCAATACAAAGAAAATAGTATACTTTTTTATACAAAGTACATGGTACAGCAGGTACATATCAGGGATATAGAATGCAGGGTTGACATTCTTTTAAAAAAAAAAAAAAAAAAAAATTGGTTTGATTGATATATATATATATATATAGTTATATGTTATGTATTGTTCGGTGTGCATCTCTAGCCATTTTTTGATACAGTGATGAAAGGTTAGGACATATGTCAGGTTTTTCCAAAGGGGAAACCTGTCCTGAAAACTACTAAGAGGGTATTTCCTCTTACTTTTGGAGGAACTTCTTCTCACTTCTGGTGGAGTCTACAGAACAGGAAATGAACAAAAAGCAAAATAAAAAGCTCTAATCTTTCTCTATTGTAGCCATATCAATGTTTTGGTTATAGATACACTAACGAAAAGTGGCTGATATTTTCGGTTAGAAAAAAAATATGGCTCATCGTAACCTTCCATGTTGATTTGAAGAGCTGCAGTTTAGCAAGCAAATAAAAAAAATAAAGAAAAAAAATCCCAAAAAGGTTCAAAAACAGTCCAACTGGTCCAAAACAAACATATTGGCTATAGATAAACTAACAAAATGCACAGGGTAGCACAGTGGGCAAGCGGTTAGCACTTTTGTCTAGCAGCACTGAGGTCGTCGGTTCGAATCCCAACCAAGGCTCTACCTGCCTGGAGTTTGCATGTTCTCCATGTGCCTGCGTGGGTTTTCATCTGGGTACTCCGGTTTCCTCCCACACTTGAAAGACATGCTGGTAGGTTAATTGCTTTCTGTCTACATTGGCTTTAGTATGTATGAATGCGAGTTAGGGACCTTAGATTGCAAGCTCCTTGAGGGCAGGGACTGATGTGAATGTACAGTATATGTAAATTGGCAGCAGTATACAAGTACCTGTAATAAATATATATGGCAGATATTTTCAGTTTGGAACAAAATACAGTTCATTGGTAACATCCATGTTGGTTTGGAGAGCTGCAGCTTACCAAGCAAACGTGCAGCTTCTCACCTTTGCTGACTAAAAACGTACGTGCCTGACCGGACTCTGCTACTTCAAACTTGGGACATCCTTGGTTTTCAGAGTAAACAACCCCTTCTATATAAACATAGCAATTCCCTCCTCTCTGAATCTTAATGCATTGGCCACATCCACTTATACAAACACAAGTCTGTGGTTGGAAGCCAGATGAATAGTAAACGAGCAGCGATGGCCTGTTTGATGTGGTTAGTGGAAACCAATTCTTGGTTAAAGACGAGGCCCTGGGCAGTGTGCTGCCTTAAAAAAAGAATGTGTTATGGTAACCATTTATTAGCGCGGCTCACGACCACAAAAATGCTGCGACAACAAAAACAGTGAAGAAGTGGACCTTTCATGGTGTATTGAAAATTAGACTTGGTATTGGGAAGCAATAAAGCTATTCAAAGTTGAAGGGACTATATCAAACGTTTGGGCACAAAGATTAAAGCTGCATAAAGAGCAACACTCCCCACCTAATATCAACGAAAAACCAACAAGAGGGAAGGCAGATGTACAAGGGGGGACTAAGTGAGACCACCTTACAATTCTGCTGGGTGTAAAAGAGGGAGGGAGTCAGCATCACAGAGGACCACATCCCAAATTTAGTCAAGTATAAAAATCCCAATCAAAATAAAAAAGAGGAAACAATGGACACTGGACTGCTTCTGGTGCATAAGGATGACAAGCTAAAATGTTAATCTTGCAAGTAAAAAAGCACCATAGTGCACCTATAGAGAGGCCAGTGGACATGATCTCTCCAATTTCTGAACACAAGAATTATATAGGACTCCAACCAAATGCTCTGCTATTGTCCATGCTATATTGTTATGACTATAGGGCATTTACTGTACTTTTAGCAAAAAATCTAATGAAAAAAAAAAATCCCAGGTGACGGCACTCAAAACCTAACCCACCAAAAGGCAACTCCTACGAGCTGATGGGGTATTTGCTTAAGTCCGTCCTTCCTTCCCCAGGACGTAAACAAATATGGGTAGAGGATACACGGGGGAGCCTGCTCGGGGCACAGAAAGGCAGGCCCGGGGCAGGCTCGAGCCCCCAGATTGAATACCGTCAAGTAGACCTCGTCCTTTAAATCACACCCCTTACTGAGGAGAAGAGAACATGACTGTATTGTGCTGCTAGCTCAACCCACCTGATTAAGTTGAAGAATCGTTACATTACTGCATTGTTTTCACTGTTTCTTGCCATTTCATGATCTACCTTGGGCGATACATATGTCAAGCCTATAGTCTGTATGACTTGTAAAAATTTATAAAAAATGTATTGAAAGTAAAAAACTTTTAGGATGTAAAAAAAAAAAAAAGAAAAAAAAAAAAGAAGAAGAAGAGGCCAATCACCCGGCCCGAGCATTGTTAGAAATGCAATTGTGTCATCCTCATCTAGGCCAGTGTTTCTCAACCTTTTTTCAGTCAAGGCACACTTTAAAAGGGGAGGGCCAGCCGGGAAAAAATTATTTTTTTTAAAACTCAACAGCTACAAACACTGTAGCTGCTGACTTTTAATAAGCAGACTTACCTGTCCTAAGGGCCTGCGATGTCGGCCACCTGAGACCGACCGTCCCTCGGGTATCGGTTCCCGGCACCGCCATTCCAACTAAGAAAAACAGGCAGCGGAGCCTTGCGGCTTCACTGCCCGTTTCCTACTGCGCATGCGCGAGTCGCGCAGCGCTTTGTGAACGGGGAACGCGCTGTGTTGTGGGACACACAATTCCCATAACACACCATGCCCATTCACTAGAAGACGGCGCTAGGAGCAGAAGACCGAACAACTCCGCGCAATAGGAAGAGGCAGATTAGGACGATCTGCCTAGCAACAGCCATTTCTGGTAAGTAAAAAAATATTTTTTTTTTTTGTATTTTTTTTTTATTTCCTTTCAAATTTTTATTAACATTTTTATGAAGTTTTTTTTTTCAGGGTGGCCCTCCACTTTAAAATGTTCAACACAAGTCTCAAGGCACCCTATTCTAAAAATTAAAAAACAAAAAACAAAATAGTTTTACAATGCAGCAACATCCATACACGTAGGACACCCAACATTAGAGGTTATTTATTCTTCCAAAGCAAATACACCTTTGCACACTGCTACTGACTAGTTTTCCACATTTCTCTTCTCCCTCAAACTTCTCTCCCTCACTCCACCAATGTGACCCCAGTGCCGATAGAGAAGGGCAGGCGAGGGGGCAAACAAGGATGCTCTGCAGGGGCCCAACGTCCTCTTTATCAACCGATGAGGTCAATGATTGTTAGGATGCCAGCAGGTAGGTGATTATAATGGTGCACAATTGTTTAACTAGAAAAGGCAGGCTTGATATACGTGCAGTTTTTTGAGCAATTTTTAGGCATTTTGCGAAGGTAACCCTTTAAAGTGTTTGTAAACCCTTAAAATCCACTTTTTTTGCTACAGGTAAGTCTGTAATAAGACTTACCTGTAGCTACCCTGGACATCTCCTAAACCTGCACAGTTTAGGAGATATCCCCTGTATCTGCATGTGCTGACGTCATTGGCACATGTACACCGCAAACAGCACATACAGGCCGTTGCGCTTCAGTGAGTGTGGCGTTACCTTTACCAGTAGGAAGGCGACAAGAGGGCATAGCAAGTATACAAGGCTGGGGGGGAAATTAGTATTTTTTTGTTGTTACCTGCTCCCACTTAATACTCATCTGCCTGTAGTAGTCTTGGATTTTGGAGTGAGCTGTACCTTCCTGATGAAACACAGCTGGTTTCCAACTGTGCATGCCCAAAATCGAGTGATGCAGGGAGACTGATTCTGAAGCCTCCTGGGATACGTTGCACATCCCAGGAGGCTGCAGAACCAGTCTCCCTGCACCACTCAATCTTATGCATGTGCAGTGGGAAGCTGGTTCCAAATCCAGGATGGCAGTGCCGGAGATCCAGCAGCAGTTAGAAGAACTGGCTACAGGAAGGCAGAGCAGGCAAGTATGACCTTTTTTTTTTCGCTTTATAAATCACTAAGCTCGCCATAGCTGGATCTAATCACAGCCTGTTCAACAGGGACCGGAAGAGATTTGATCCATCTATGGGCAGGCTGGTTGCACCCAAAAAAACACAGGCAGCACATAGGATTTTTTTTTTTTTAACATGCGATTACTGACGGCACCTATAGCGACTATCAGTAAAATTTCAGTTTGCCACCCGGGAAAGTGCTCCACCAGCAGAACACAAAAGCGCTGCGGGATGGTTCCCCCCCAATCAACACTGACTGATTCTCCCCCCCCCCCCCCATCAACAAATGATTTTCTTACCTTCCACCCATGATGGAGGGAACAAAAAAATAAATAAAAAAAAATTGCATAATGTATGGGCTGCTTAGGAAAAACAACATTCTAATATCTTTATAGTTACACCTCTGGGCACATTATCTAGTAGTTTGTAATTCAGTGGACTACTTCACTCACATAGAGGACAGACACACTTCAGAGAGCCAAGGCCATTCTGCACCTGAGTACATAGCTGCATGAATGCCAACGCAACATCCTGCCACATCAGACACAGCCACAGACACCCCTCTCTAGTCTGTACCATCAGCTGTCCTGTGTTTACCACCATTCCTTGAATTGCCTCCAAGATGTGCCACTCCGACCCTCTGCATGTGAATGAAGGACTATGTTTACCGAGCCAGGAATTTTCACGTTTTCATTAGGCTGAAGTATACAGAGGCGCACACATTCTGTGGCGTGGAAAAAGAATGGACTGTCAATTCAGTTTAATTTGGCAGAGGACCATTACATTTCACATCCTGGGGTTACTCTCCGCTAACCAGACTACACCTTAATATATGCCTCGCTGAGGTGTGAATAGTCTCGACCAACTGTGATACAACTTACACGCCATTCAGAATTCCAGTGACAATCACAAAACAGACGCAGAGTAAACATCGGGCCGAACCAGACTGAATTCATGAGAGCTCAATGCATGAATACATACTGCTCAGGGTAAATGATCAGGATGTTTACATATCCGTATTACTGCTACTGAAGGAAATGATTATAGACTTTACAGTCGGTGAATTAATCAACTTGAATGCTCAGAGTACATGCATGCAAATCACTTTGTAATCTGAGCATTAGAAGTCTAGCTTCAAAAGGAAATGCATGAAGATATAAACACTGAACTTGCTATAGTACAAGCTACATAACCTTCAACTCCGGGCTCAAGACAACATTACCCTTGCAACAGAGATTGTCCATTATTTGAGGGGTGGGAGATTTACATTCCTAGTACCGTATATACTCGAATATAAGCTGAGTTTTTCAGCACATTTTTTTTGTTCTGAAAGTGCCCCCCTCGGCTTATACTCAAGTCAAGCTTTTTTCTGCAGCAGAAAATTAAAATTTTCTGACTTTGGGGTACCGTATCTCTGGGCCACTTGGGACTAGGAACCCACAATAGGTATGCCAACCTAGTGGAATCTGTACAACATATCCAAATTTGGGATTTCTAGTACCAAGTGTCCCAAGATACGGGGCCCTAAAGTCGGTTTGGAAAATGTCATTCTCTGCTGCAGAAAAGGGCTTGACATTTTCCGAGCCGAATAGGAGGCCCCATATCTCGGGGCCACTTGGTGCTAGGAACCCCAAATTTGGTGTGCAAACCCAGTAGAACTAGCAACACAACATATCCAAGCGTGAGGTTCCTAGTCCATCTGCAGCAATGTCATTTCGGGACCATTTGGGTCCAGATACCCCAAATTTTGGCTGCAGTTAGGGGGCATCTAGGAACCCTTAACTACAAAGTTTGAAGTTTGGGGGACCTATGGCTGCAAATGGGCACAGTGAGACATGCAAATGGGCATTGTTGACTCTTTTTCACTTACAGTCGCTGCGCATTTCTCACCCTAGGCTTATATGCGAGTCAATAAGTTGTCACAGTTTTTTGTGGTAAAATTAGGTGCCTTGGCTTATATTCGAGTATATACGATACGTATAAAGTTGTCATTGTTTTATGCTTTCAGTGCAACTCACAGTAGTGACAAGGACACATTTCTAGAACAGGTATTTTCTGTATTTGCTGAAAATGTTCCTAGCAAGAAAAGGAAACGAATGCAGCCACCACATCTAAGCTTATCCTTGGTCGTAGGCAGGCTCTCCATAAGTGCTAATGCCTGTCAGGGAAGGTTGCTAAATTTGTCTGGTCAGGGGCTGGGAGGCACAAAAAGCACCTGGTGATGTGCCCCTCTGGGGGTTGGCGCCCTAGGGGTTCCGGAAAAGCACTATGGGTTTGGGATTCCACCAAGTTTCACCAGCTCTAGGATATGTCACTTTGCTACTTTACACAAACTTCTTGGGCAGGCCTTCTGGCTACCACAGAGCACTTTTCATACCAGCCGGAAGGCTCAACTTGTGCAATGCACATGCCACTTTATTTATTGCATTTACCCATCACATATGCACGTTGCACATTTTTTTTTTTGCACAGAGCCAGACAGTGCAGGTTTGTCAGGTCCTGCTCTGATGTCAGGGAAAGGATCTATGGCCCCGTCTTTTTCCGGGAGTCTCTGGTCATCAAGAACTTGGAGAACCAGCTTCAGCAGGTCCCTTAGGAGCAAGGGCCACCTGGCTTTGGCCTAGGTAGAGCAGAGTGCCTTGTCCCTGTCAGGAGCCCGGCGCCCCCTGAGATTCATAAATTGAGGCCCTCTTTCTTTGTTTTTTTTTTTTCTGTACCCCCTGCGATATCACGGTTCACTTATTTTATTCACTGGAGATCAACTAAGCACCACACCAGAGCATTTTACAGTTTTGTTCTTGGATTTGGTTACGCTTTAAAGTAGCCTTTCCCAAACCATTTACCACAGAGGAACCACTGAAATAACTTTATGAGCTCAGGTAACTCCTATAATAAAGATGGCCAATAGAAAGAATGTTCCTTATGGTTGTGGTCTTTGGGAAATATTCGTGTCAGTGGCTACTTACCGTATATACGCGAGTATAAGCTGAGTTTTTCAGCATATTTTTTATATATAAAATAATAATAATAATAATAATAATAATAATAATAATAATAATAATAATAATATAAAAAAAAATGCTATAAATCCCCTATTTTGTAGACGCTATAACTTTTGCGCAAACCAATAAACGCTTATTACGAATTTCATTACCAATAATATGTAGAAGAATACATATTGGCCTAAACTGATAAAAAAAAAAAAATTAGATATAAAAAAAAAAAAGAAAAAAAAAAAAAAAAACGGGGATATTTATTATATCAAAAAGTACAAAATAGTGTTTTTTTTCAAAATGGACGCTCTTTTTTTGTTTATAGTGCAAAAAAAAAATAAATAAAAAAAAAGGAGGATCAAATACCACCAAAAGAAAGCTCTATATATGAAAAAAATAAAAAAAAAAATAAAAAAAACATTTTGTTTGGGTGCAGCGCTGCACGAGCACGCAATTGTCAGTCAAAGCGACGCAGTGCCAAATCGCAAAAAATGACCTGGTTCTTCAGCAGTCAAATCTTCCAGGGCTGAAGTGGTTAAAGCAACCAGTGTTTTGCCTATGCAGGGCAAAAACACACCATCAGCGATGTCCCATGGGGAGTCCATAACCCTGTATAAGCTACAATTCCAGGAACTATCTTACACAGGACCTTCCTTTTGCTCCCAGCAGTTAGATAGTAAAGCATACCATACATGGGCCGAATCTCAGACGGGACCAGCCGGTTCAATAGAAATTTACCAAATTTGTCCCGTGTGTACGGCAGCCGGCTTCTGTCGAAAGGGCATGATCGAAAAAGGTCTGCCGACCGACTCCCAGACAGTGCTCTCAGCCAATGACCGAGAGCGCTGACCGGAGTGTTCTGGTGGGGGCAGAACACAATATCTCAGCAGGAGAGATCGCTGTACAAACATCGGATTTTTTGCAGCGGCTCTGACCGGAGCTGTCTGGTGTTTTTTTTTCGTTCAAGAAGCCAGGATGAATGGAAAAAAAAAAAAAAAAAAAAAACTAGTAGTGTGTACGAGGCTTTAGAGAAGTGAAAGGAAGGTAAATATATGTGCCTGTGGAAGTCTGCCTTAACTTGAACCTGTTATTTTTTTTAGACAAATCACAGATTAATGGGCAATTCACATATCAGCATGGTGAAAATGCCAGTCACCGCTAGGACACTCAGAAAACTGTTGTTATTTTCTACGTGTCCCAGTCACACTTCAATGCAGGATGAAGGGAAGATTCTGAACAGCCGCACTCAAAATCAAATGCCTTTATTAAAAAAAAAAAAAAAAAGATAATAATCCAAAAAAGTACAAGCCACAGCAAACAACGGATCACAGGCGCTGACGCGTTTCACACTTTCAAGCTATGAATAAGCACTTTTGAAAGTGTGAAACGCGTCGAGGATTAATTTTGCAGGCTGATTGCTATATTTCTGCTCATCATAAGGCCTGGGGTTTCTGCAAAAGACATGAACATGCATGCTCAGCCCATGGAACCAAGCATGTTTCTCAGAATAACAGAGGCAAAGACTGCTGTCTTATGGTCTGTGGGTACCAATTCAGTACCCACTTTTGCTACCAGCAGTCCAGTCCAGCACAGACACGTATGAACTGCTGTACGGAACTTCATATGGGTTAATCTCCTAGAACTCCTTCATTGCAGCAGCCAAGAATTCCTAAATGTTGAGGACACAAGCACATACAGCTGTATTAAGGGATATCCAAACCCAGGGATAAAAACTTAATATATTGCAGCTTAACAGTCATTGGATGTGGTAACTGCAGTTGTCAGTATTTTTCAGCAACTAAAGAAAACAAAATCGGTTGATCCTGCCAGATCTTGTCACTTCCTGTGAGCTAAACTGAAAGCATAAAACAATGTTATCTTTCTTGTGTAAATGACCAATCCCCCACCCTCAATGTAATGAGATGAAGACAAGTTTAAAGTCCAGCCTGGATGACAACTATGGCTTCCTCCAAAGATAGCAAAGATAGTGGAGTAATGTCCCGTACACATGATCCGAATATCGTACGAAACCTGTCGTCCGAGGAAGAATCGTACGATTTTCGGATCGTGTGTACACTACTTTCGACAGCCGATCACCACAGTTCATCCGATATTATTCGATCGGACATGCATGGAAATTTTCCTCGTACAATTCCAGATCACACGATTTTTGTTTAGTCGGTATAGTTGTCGTCCGAAAATACAATACAAATACATTACAACACATGACATCACTTCCGATTTTTTTTTTTCTGTCGTACGAGAATTTGTGACTATTTTCCTATTCAAATTCTACTTGCGACTTGAGCGAAAAAAAGTTGTACGATATTCGTATCGTGTGTACGGGCCATAAGCTTAGTCACCCAGGGACAGGAAATTTGTAGGATTACCAGGTGAAAATAAAAAGGGGAAAAAAAAGCTAAAGACAACTAAATGCAGCCACCTTATTTAACCACCTGAGATCCGCGCTATAGCCGAATGACGGCTACAGCGCGGATCTAACTTGCCGGGACGACGTCTATTGAAGTCTTCCCGTTCACGAGCGGCCTGCTCGCCCCCTGAAAAGTGCGTGTGGCGCGCTCTGTGATCAGCGAGTCCGAGACTCGCTGGATAACAATTTCGAGTAAGGGGTCGATCCCGACCCCTTACCACGTGATCAGCTGTCAGCCAATGACAGCTGATCATGTGATAACAACAGAGCCGGCAATCGGCTTTTTTTCCTCCTTGCGAGGAGAAAAAAAAAAAAAAAAGCCGATCACCAGTGGCAGTGAGAGGGACATTAGTCCCGATCACTGCAATGTGCCCCAGGTCCATGGTGCCCACCTGTGCCCTATACAAGTGCCGCCTACCAGTGCCCACCAGCTTCACCTGTCAGTGCCCAAAGTGCCAGTGCCCACAATGTGCCTTTACAGTGCTGCCCATCAGTGTCATTTACCAGTGCCACCCATCCGTGCCATTTTATCTGTGCAGCCCATATTAATGAAGCAGAAAAATGACCTGTTTGCAAAATTTTATAACAAAAACTATTAAACATGATTTTTTAATTTTTTTTTCCATCTTTTTTTGTTTGTTTAGCAAAAAATAAAAACCCTAGCTGTGATTAAATACCACCAAAAGAAAGCTCTATGTGTGGGAAAAAAATGATAAAAATGTCATTTGGGTACAGTGTTGTATGACCGCGCAATTGTCATTCAAAGTGCGTCAGCGCCGAAAACTGAAAATTGGTCTGGGCAGGAGGGGGGTTTATGTGTCCAGTAAGCAAGAGGTTAAAAAGGCTGATAAGCTGCCATGTATTACATTTTTGCTTTTGGGTTTAGATATGCTTTAACTGATACAGCGCCTCAAAGAAGTAAACTGCTTGGAGGAAATAAAAAATAAAAATAATAGGGACAAATTTTGTGGCATGCTATTAAGAACAGGCTTTTCAGATTATTTAAGAATAATATCCTTGCTCACTTTGGTAGTCATTTTTAGATTACTTGTGCAATGGTTTTTCAAGGCAAGAAATACCAAAACTAAAAGTTATTTCAACAAAATGTCTTTTTCTTGGCTGTTCTAATGCTTAGAGAGACACCCAGTGGCCAAAACATGCTTTAGTCTTAACACTTTCTGGGCAACAGTTGTGTCCAATACTCACACCAAAGACAATCAACACTTTCTGATATTATGTTGCTACACTCAATATAAAATTTAATGTCAATATAAAAGTACAACGTGCTTTGAAAATCCTGATATAGTCAAAACATGGAAGAGACACGCCGAAGTTGAATGTGTTTTGCGCCATTTCTGTAAGCAAAGTTTATGGACCTTTTTTTGCCGAGCAAACAGTGACACCATTTTCAGATCTGGCCATGCCAAAAAACTGGTCGTTTTCCCCCAACTTCAAGAAGATTCAAATGACTTCATTTTCATGCAAGATGGGGCACTGCCTCACTTCCACTTTGAGGTCCAGCATTATCGGAACCAC
The DNA here is from genome assembly GCA_028564925.1 of Lithobates sylvaticus. Lineage (NCBI taxonomy): Eukaryota > Metazoa > Chordata > Amphibia > Anura > Ranidae > Lithobates > Lithobates sylvaticus. Next base: position 236,507,490 of record CM053032.1, read on the forward strand.
ACCATTCCAGGATGATGGATTAAAAGAGGTGGACAACAAGATCTTTGTCTGTAGTCTCCCAGGTCACCAGACCTTACCACCCCCGGAGATTGTTATTTGTGGGGGTACATAATAGAAAGGGTGTTTGTCCAACCTATGCCCGCTACTGTTCAAGATAGCATAAGACATTGGATTGTTGAAGCTGAGAATTCAATAGCTAGCGACCAGATGATTCTTGTGTGCCAATAAATGGTCTACCGTTTGAGGTTTCTCACGCAACACACAGTGCTCATACAGAATGCCTACAACCCCAAGGACCATAAAAC
>CM053032.1:236508252-236533188 GCA_028564925.1 Lithobates sylvaticus
ATTAAAAAAAAAAAAAAGAAAGACATGATGGTAGGTTAATTGCTTTCTGTCTACATTGGCTTTAGTATGTATGAATGGGAGTTGGGGACCTTAGATTGCAAGCTCCAGGGACTGATGTGAATGTACAGTATATGTAAATTGGCAGCAGTATACAAGTACCTGTAATAAATATGGCAGATATTTTCAGTTTGGAACAAAATACAGTTCATTGGTAACATCCATGTTGGTTTGGAGAGCTGCAGCTTACCAAGCAAACGTGCAGCTTCTCACCTTTGCTGACTAAAAAGGTACGTGTCTGACCGGACTCGGCTACTTCAACTTGGGACATCCTTGGTTTTCAGAGTAAACAACCCCTTCTATATAAACATAGCAATTTTCCCTCCTCTCTGAATCTTAATGCATTGGCCACATCCACTTATACAAACACAAGTCTGTGGTTGGAAGCCAGATGAATAGTAAACGAGCAGCGATGGCCTGTTTGATGTGGTTAGTGGAAACCAATTCTTGGTTGAAGACGAGGCCCTGGGCAGTGCGCTGCCTTAAAAAAAGAATGTGTTATGGTAACCGTTTATTAGTGCGGCTTGCGACCACAAAAATGCTGCGACAACAAAAACAGTGAAGAAGTGGACCTTTCATGGTGTATTGAAAATTAGACTTGGTATTGGGAAGCAATAAAGCTATTCCAAGTTGAAGGGACTATATCAAACGTTTGGGCACAAAGATTAAAGCTGCATAAAGAGCAACACTCCCCACCTAATATCAACGAAAAACCAACAAGAGGGAAGGCAGATGTACAAGGGGGGACTAAGTGAGACCACCTTACAATTCTGCTGGGTGTAAAGGAGGAGAAGAGCTGTTTAAGCTGCAAAGTGCACAGAAACTTTCCAGCAGAATTCTCACAAATGCTCACTTGGGTGAAGAGGGAGTCAGCATCACAGAGGACCACATCCCAAATTTAGGCAAGTATAAAAATCCCAATCAAAATAGAGGAGGAAACAATGGACACTGGACTGCTTCTGGTGCATAAGGATGACAAGCTAAAATGTTAATCTTGCAAGTACCGTATATACGCGAGTATAAGCCGACCCGAATATAAGCCGAGACACTTAAATTTTACCACAAAAAACTGGGAAGACTTGACTTGAGGATAAGCCTAGGGTGAGAAATGCGCAGCTACTGTATTTGAAAAAGAGGGTCAACAATGCCCATTTGCAGCCTCACTGTGCCCATTTGCAGCCATAGGTCACCCGAATTTCAAACTTGGTAGTCAAGGGTTCCATAGATGCCCCCTAGCTGCAGCCAACATTTGGGGTCTCTGGACCCAAAGGGGTCCCGAAATGACATTGCTGCAGATGGACACAGTTGACCGACTTTTGGGCCCAGTATCTCGGGGGCCACTTGGTGCTAGGAACCCCAAATTTGGATATGTTGTAGTGCCAAGTCCAAAATTTGGTCGGAAAATGTAATTCTCTGCTGCAGAAAAGTGCTTGACTCAAGTATAAGCCGAGGGGGGCATTTTCAGCACAAAACAATGTGCTGAAAAACTTGGCTTATACTCGAGTATATATGTAATCAAAAGCACCATAGTTCACCTATAGGAGCAGCCAATGGACATGATCTCTCCAATTTCTGAACACAAGAATTATATAGGACTCCAACCAAATGCTCTGATATTGTCTATGTTATATTGTTATGACTATAGGACATTTACTGTACTTAAAAAAGTTAATCTAATAAAAACTTTTAGGATGTAAAAAGAGAGAGGCTAATCACCCGGCCCGAGCACTGTTGGAAATGCAATTGTGTCGTCCTCATCTAGGCCAGTGTTTCTCAACCTTTTTTCAGTCAAGGCACCCTTTAAATGTTCTACACAAGTCTCAGGGCACCCTATTCTAAAAATTAAACAAAATAGTTTTACAATGCAACAACATCCGTAAAACATAGGACACCCAACGTTAGAGGTTATTTATTCTTCCAAAGCAAATACACCTTTGCACACTGCTACTGACTAGTTTTCCACATTCCTCTTCTCCCTCAAACTTCTCTCCCTCACTCAACCAACGTGACCCCAGTGCTGATAGAGAGGAGCAGGCAAGGGGGCAAACAAGGATGCTCTGCAGGGGCCCAACGTCCTCTTTATCAACCGACGAGGTCAATGATGGTTAGGATACCAGCAGGTAGGTGGTTATAATGGTGCACAATGAAAACCTGAGGCTTTGTGTAACTAAAAAAAGTGCAGTTTTTGAGCAATTTGTAGGCATTTCGCGAAGGCAACCCTTTAAAGTGTTTGTAAACCCTTAAAATCCCAATTTTTTTTGCTACAGGTAAGTCTATAATAAGGCTTACCTGTAGCTACCCTGGATATCCCCTAAACCTGCACAGTTTAGGAGATATACCCTGTATCTGCATGTGCAGACACCATTGGCACATGCACACTGAAGCAAACGGCACATACGTGACATTTGCTTCAGTGAGTGTTCCGTTACCAGTAGGAAGGTGACAAGAGGGCATGGCAAGTATACAAGGCTGGGAGGGGGGGGGGGGGGAATGAGTATTTTTTGTTGTTGTTACCCGCTCCCACTTAATACTCATCTGCCTGTAGTAGTCTTGGATTTTGGAGCGAGCTGTACCTTCCTGATGAAACACAGCTGGTTTCCCACTGCGCATGCCCAAAATCGAATGGTGCAGGAAGACGATTCTGAAGCCTCCTGTGATACGTCACACATCCCAGGAGGCTGCAAGACCAGTCTCCCTGCACCACTCAATCTTGTGCATGTGCAATGGGAAGCTGGCTCCAAATCCAGGATGGCAGTGCCGGAGATCCAGCAGCAGTTAGAAGAACTGGCTACAGGAAGGCAGAGCAGGCAAGTATGACTTATAAATCACTAAGCTTGCCATAGCTGGATCTAATCACGGCCTGTTCAACAGGGACAGGAAGAGATTTGATCCATCCATGGGCAGGCTGGTTGCACCCAAAAAAAAAAAAAAAAAAAAAAAAAAAAAAAAAAAAAAAAAAAAAAACTTAGGTACAGCCAGCACGTAGGTTTTTTTTTTTTTTACATGCAATTACTGATGGCACCTATAACGACTATCAGTAATCATTGCGGTTCGCCACCCGAGAAAGGGCTCCACCAGCAGAACACAAAAGTGCTACGGGATGGTTCCCCCCATCAACAAACGATTTTCTTACCTTCCACCCATGGAGGGAAAAAAAAAAAAAAAAAAATTGCATAATGTATGGGCTGCTTAGGAAAAACAACATTCTAATATCTTTACAGTTACACCTCTGGGCACATTATCTAGTAGTTTGTAATTCAGTGGACTACTTCACTCACATAGAGGACAGACACACTTCAGAGAGCAAAGGCCATTCTGCACCTGAGTACATAGCTGCATGAATGCCAACGCAACATCCTGCCACATCAGACGCAGCCACAGACACCCCTCTCTAGTCTGTACCATCAGCTGTCCTGTGTTTACCACCATTCCTTGAATTGCCTCCAAGATGTGCCACTCCGACCCTCGGCATGTGAATGAAGGACTATGTTTACCGAGCCAGGAATTTTCACGTTTTCATTAGGCTGAAGTATACAGAGGCGCACACATTCTGTGGCGTGGAAAAAGAATGGACTGTCAATTCAGTTTAATTTGGCAGAGGACCATTACATTTCACATCCTGGGGTTACTCTCCGCTAACCAGACTACACCTTAATATATGCCTCGCTCAGGTGTGAATAGTCTCGACCAACTGTGATACAACTTACACGCCATTCAGAATTCCAGTGACAATCACAAAACAGACGCAGAGTAAACATCGGGCCGAACCAGACTGAATTCATGAGAGCTCAATGCATGAATACATACTGCTCAGGGTAAATGATCAGGATGTTTACATATCCGTATTGCTGCTACTGAAGGAAATGATTATAGACTTTACAGTCGGTGAATTAATCAACTCGAGTGCTCAGAGTACATGCATGCAAATCACTTTGTAATCTGAGCATTAGAAGTCTAGCTTCATGGAAATGTATGAAGATATAAACACTGAACTTGCTACAGTACAAGCTACATAATCAGGTCTACATAACCTTCAACTCCAGGCTCAAGACAACATTACCCTTGCAACAGAGCCTGTCCATTATTTGAGGGGTGGGAGATTTACATTCCTAGTACCGTATATACTCGAGTATAAGCCGAGTTTTTCAGCACATTTTTTTGTGCTGAAAGTGCCCCCCCATGGCTTATACTCGAGTCAAGCATTTTTCTGCAGCAGAAAATGAAATTTTCCGACTTTGGGGTACCGTATCTCGGGGCCACTTGGTGCTAGGAACCCACAATTTGGTATGCCAACCTAGTGGAATCTGTACAACATATCCAAATTTGGGGTTCCTAGCACCAAGTGTCCTCGAGATACGGGGCCCTAAAGTTGGTTTGGAAAATGTAATTCTCTGCTGCAGAAAAGGGCTTGACATTTTCCGACCCGACTTTGAGGCCCCGTATCTCGGGGCCACTTGGTGCTAGGAACCCCAAATGGTATGCCAAGCCAGTGGAATTAAGCACTACAACATATCCAAATTTGGGGTTCCTAGCACCAAGTGACCCCGAGATACGGGGCCCCAAAGTCGGTCAACTGTGTCCATCTGCAGCAATGTCATTGCTGCTAGGGGGCATCTAGGAACCCTTAACTACCGAGTTTGAGGTTCGTGGGACATATGGCTGCAAATGGGCACAGTGAGGCTGCAAATGGGCATTGTTGACCCTCTTTTCCACTTACAGTAGCTGCACATTTCTCACCCTAGGCTTATACTCGAGTCAATATGTTTTCCCAGTTGTTTGTGGTAAAATTAGGTGTCTCGGCTTATATTCGAGTATATACGGTATCTGAAAGGCAGAAATTGCTCATGGAACCCCTAGCAACCTCTGGAGGAACCCTGGATTAGAAGGGCTAAAATAAAGCCCAACTTTTAAATTAAAATATCCACCTTTGCGGTGCAGCCCGAACACTGCTTGTTACTAGGTCTATGAGATTGCAAAATAGGGTTTATTCAATTACCCGTTTCCTCCCTCCATCACTCTCCTCCTCTTCCTGTAGTTCCAGTATATGGGGAAAAGCCTTTGTGTTAGCACCCAAAATAGTGATATTAACCCTATTAATGTATTGTACATTGGCTGAAATGCTTACAAAGCAGCTGTGGGGGACTGGTCACAGGACTGGAAGAAGCCCGCTGGAACAAGGGGAAGTTGTGTACCTTTTCTTTAATCCTCTGCCCCTAGATTAAATGAGGAGAGGGAAGGGGGGCCACCACTGCAAGCGTGGATTTTTCAACTTCTCCTGGAATTAGGCTTTAACCGTTTGCCGACCAGCCGCCATCATTATACTGCAGCAAGTCGGCACAATCCCGCGAGTCATTGTAGCTATACGTCAGCTCCTTTAAGCGGGATATCAGGCACGCGCCGCCACACTGCAAAGGTAACAATGCTCGTGGCCGGTCGCGATGACCGCTAGGCACGAGAGGCAGAACAGGGACGGGTGTGTGTAAACACACAAATCTCTGTTCTGTGAGGAGAGACAGACAGAGCGCGAGTTCCTAATAGCTAGGAATCACGATCTGTCATTTCCTCTAGGTCAGTCCCCTCCAGTTAGAAACACACAGGGAACACAGTTATCCCCTTGATCGCCCCCCCTAGTGTAAACCACTTCCCTGCCAGTGAAATTTTTACAGTAATCAGTTCATTTTTATGGCACTGATCACTGTATAAATGCCAATAGTGTCTGATGTGTCCGCCATAATGTCGCAGTTCCGATAAACGCTGATCGCCACCGTTACTAGAAAAAAAAAAATATACATTAATAATAATAAAAAAATGCTATAAATCCCCTATTTTGCAGACGCTATAACTTTAGCGCAAACCAATAAACGCTTATTACGAATTTCATTACCAATAATATGTAGAAGAATACATATTGGCCTAAACTGAGAAAAAAAAATTAGATATAAAAGAATTAAAAAAAAAAAAAAAAAAAAAAAATATATGAAACACGGATATTTATTATATCAAAAAGTGCAAAATAGTGTTTTTTTTCAAAATTGACGCTCTTTTTTTGTTTATAGTGCAAAAAAAAAGGAGATGATCAAATACCACCAAAGGAAAGCTCTATTTGTAGGGGAAAAAAAAAACGTAAATTTTGTTCGGGTGCAGCGCTGCACGAGCACGCAATTGTCAGTCAAAGCGGTATCTGCCAAATCGCAAAAAATGACCTGGTTCTTCAGCAGTCAAATCTTCCGGGGGTGAAGTGGTTAAAGCAACCAGTGTTTTGCCTATGCAGGGCAAAAACACACAATCAGCGATGTCCCATGGGGAGCCCATAACCCTGTATAAGCTACAATTCCAGGAACTATCTTAAACAGGACTCTCCTTTTGCTCCCAGCAGTTGAACAGATAGTAAAGCCTAGTATACATGGGCCGAATGTCGGGCGGGACCAGCCGGTTCAATAGAAATTGACCAACTTTGCCCCGTGTGTATGGCAGCCGGCTTCTGTCGAAAGGGCATGATCGAAAAAGGTCTGCCGACCGGCTCCCAGACAGTACTCTCAGCCAATGACCGAGAGCGCTGACCGGAGTGTTCTGGTGGGGGCAGAACACAATAGCTCAGCAGGAGAGATCGCTGTACAAACATCGGATTTTTAGCAGCGGCTCCGACCGGAGCTGTCTGTTTTTTTTTTCGTTCAACAAGCCGGGATAAATGGAAAAAAAAAAAAAAAAAAAAACACTAGTAGTGTGTACGAGACTTTAGAGGAGTGAAAGGAAGGTAAATATATGTGCCTGTGGAGGTCTGCCTTAACCGCTTCCCGACCGCCCACTGCATATATACGTCAGCAGAATGGCCCGGGCAGGCAAAAGCACGTACCTGTACGTGATCGTGCATTTGCCTGCCTGTGGGTCGCGCGCCCACAGCCAGCGGCGCGCTCGCGACCCGGTCGGGAGCTCTGTGACCCCGGCTGCGGGACCAGCGGACCCTTTTGCTGCTGGTGTCCCGCGATCGGGTTTACGGAGCTGAAGAACGGGGAGAGGTATGTGTAAACAAACCTCTCCCCACGCTTCCTACTCTGCCTGTCATTGATCGGCTTTCCCGATGACCGGGAACAGCCAATCAATGACGTCAGCCCCCCCCCCTAATGTAAAAAAAAAAAAAAAACAAACACACACACACACACACACACACAACCCCTCCCCTCCCCCTAGTGGTTAACCCCTTCACTACAACTGTCATTTATACAGGAATCAATGCATTTAAATAGCATTGATTGCTGTATAAATGACAATGGTCCCAAAAAATAGTGTCAAAAATGTCTGATGTGTCCGCCATAATGTCGCAGTCACAATAAAAAATCGCCGATCGCCGCCATTACTAGTAAAAAAAAAAAAAAAATATTAATAAAATGCTATAAAACTATCCCCTATTTTGTAAACGCTATAACTTTTGCGCAAATCAATAATCGCTAATTGCGATTTTTTTTACCAAAAATATGTAGAAGAATATGTATTGGCCTAAACGGAGGAAAAAAATGTTTTTTATATATTTTTGGGGGATATTTATTATAGCAAAAAGCTAAAAATATTGCATTGTTTTCAAAATTGTCGCTCTATTTTTGTTTATAGCGCAAAAAAATAACCGCAGGGGCGATCAAATACCACCAAAAGAAAGCTCTATTTGTGGGAAAAAAAAAGGACGCCAATTTTGTTTTGGAGCCACGTCGCACGACCGCGCAATTGTCAGTTAAAGCGACGCAGTGCCGAATCGCAAAAAGGGGCCTGGTCCTTTGGCTGCCAATTGGTCCGGGGCTGAAGTGGTTTTAACTTGAACCTGTTTTTTTTTTTTTTTTTTTTTTTTTTAGACAAAGCACAGATTAATTGGCAATTCACATATCAGCATGGTGACCAGTGTTTTCCGCACTGGAAAAATGCCAGTCACTGCTAGGACACTCAGACAACGTATTTTCTACGTGTCCTAGTCACACTTCAATGCAGGATGAAGGGAAGGTTCTGAACAGCCGCACTCAAAATCAAATGCCTTATTAAAAAAAGGAGATAATAATCCAAAAAGTACAAGCCACAGCAAACAACGGATCACAGGTGCTGACGCGTTTCACACTTTCAAGCTATGAATAAGCACTATGAATAAGGATTTATTTTGCAGGCTGATTGCTATATTTCTGCTCATCATAAGGCCTGGGGTTTCTGCAAAAGACATGAACATGCATGCTCAGCCCATGGAACCAAGCATGTTTCTCAGAATAACAGAGGCAAAGACTGCTGTCTTATGGTCTGTGGGTACTAATCCAGTACCCACTTTTGCTACCAGCAGTCCAGTCCAGCACAGACACATATGAACTGCTGTACAGAACTTCCTTTGGGTTAATCTCCTAGAACTCCTTCATTGCAGCAGCCAAGAAATCCTAAATGTTGAGGACACAAGCACATACAGCTGTATTAAGGGGTATCTAAACCCAGGGATGAAAACGTAATATATTGCAGCTTAACAGTCATTGGATGTGGTAACTGCAGTCGTCAGTATTTTTCAGCAACTAAAGAAAACAATCGGTTGATCCTGCCAGATCTTGTCACTTCCTGTGAGCTAAACTGAAAGCATAAAACAATGTTATCTTTCTTGTGTAAATGACCAATCCCCCATCCTCAATGTAATGAGATGAAGACATGTTTGAAGTCCAGCCTGGAAGACAACTATGGCTTCCTCCAAAGATAGTGGAGTAATGTCCCGTACAGATGATCCAAATATCGTACGAAACCTGTCGTCCGAGGAAGAATCGTACAATTTTCGGATCATGTGTACACCACTTTCGACAGCCGATCACCACAGTTCATCCGATATTATTCGATCGGACATGCACGGAAATTTTCCTCATATGATTCCAGATCACACGATTTTTTTTTTTTTTTAGTCAGTATAGTTGTCGTCCGAAAATACAATACAAATACATTACAACACATGACATCACTTCCGATTTTTTTTTTTCTGTCGTACGAGAATTTGTGACTTTATTTTCCTATTTAAATTCTACTTGCGACTTAAGCGAAAAAGGTCGTACGATATTTGGATCGTGTGTACGGGCCATAAGCTTAGTCACCCAGGGACAGGAAATTTGTAGGATTACCAGGTGAAAATAAAAAAAAAAAAAAAAAAGGGGAAAAAAAAGCTAAAAGAAAACTAAAATGCAGCCACCTTATTTAACCACCTCAGATCCACGCTATAGCCGAATGACGGCTACAGCGCAGATCTAACTTGCCGGGACGACGTCTATTGAAGTCTTCCCGTTCACGAGCTGCCTGCGCACCCCCTGAAAAGTGCGCGCGGCCGCTCTGTAATCAGCGAGTCTGTGAGACTCGCTGGATCACAGATCCGAGTAAGCGGTCGATCCTGACTCCTTACCACGTGATCAGCTGTCAGACAATGACAGCTGATCATGTGATAACAGAGCCGGCAATCGGCTTTTTTCCACCTCGCGCGAGGAGAAAAAAGCTGAGCGGCAGTGAGGGACATTAGTCCCGATCACTGCAATGTGCCCCAGGTCCATGGTGCCCACTGGTGCCCTATACAAGTGCCGCCTACCAGTGCCCACCAGCTTCACCTGTCAGTGCCCACAATGTGCTGCCCAGTGTCACCTACCAGTGCCCATCAGTGTCACCCATGCGTGCCATTTTATCTGTGCTCACCAGTGCAGCCCATCAGCGCATATCAATGAAGCAGAAAAATTACAAAATTTTACAAAAAACTATTAAACATGATTTATTTTAATTTTTTTAAATTTTCCATCTTTTTTTGTTTGTTTAGCAAAAAATAAAAACCCCAGCTTTGATTAAATACCACCAAAAGAAAGCTCTATTCGTGGGGAAAAAAAAAATTATAAAAATGTCATTTGGGTACAGTGTTGTATGACCGCGGAATTGTCATTCAAAGTACGTCAGCGCCGAAAGCTGAAAATTGGTCTGGGCAGGAGGGGGGGTTTAAGTGCCCAGTAAGCAAGTGGTTAAAAAGGCTGATAAGCTGCCATGTATTACCATTTTTGCTTTTGGGTTTAGATCTGCTTTAACTGATACAGTGCCTCAAAGAAGTAAACTGCTTGGAGGAAATAAAAAAAAAAAAAAAAAAAAAAAAAGACAAATTTTGTGGAATGCTATTAAGAACAGGCTTTTCAGATTATTTAAGAATAATATCCTTGCTCACTTTGGTAGTCATTTTTAGATTACTTGTGCAATGGTTTTTCAAGGCAAGAAATACCAAAACTAAAAGTTATTTCAACAAAATGTCTTTTTCTTGGCTGTTCTAATGCTTAGAGAGACACCCAGTGGCCAAAACATGCTTTAGTCTTAACACTTACTGGGCAACAGTTGTGTCCAATACTCACGCTAAAGACAATCAAAACTTTCTGATATTATGTTGCTACACTCAATATAAAATGTAATGTCAATATAAAGTACGTGCTTTGAAAATCCTGATATAGTCAAAACATGAAAGAAACACGCCGAAGTTGAATGTGTTTTGGGCCATTTCTGTAAGCAAAGTTTATGGACTTTTTTTTGCCGAGCAAACGGTGACACCATTTTCAGATCTGGCCATGCCAAAAAACTGGTCGTTTCCCCCCCAACTTCAAGAAGATTCAAATGACTTCATTTTCATGCAAGATGGGGCACTGCCTCACTTCCACTTTGAGGTCCAGGATTATCGGAACACCATTCCAGGATGATGGATTGAAAGAGGTGGACAACAAGATCTTTGTCTGTAGTCTCCCAGGTCACCAGACCTTACCACCCCCGGAGATTGTTGTTTGTGGGGGTACATAAAAGAAAGGATGTTTGTCCAAACTATGCCCACTACTGTTCAGGATCGCATAAGACATTGAATTGTTGAAGTTGAGAATTCAATAGCTAGCGACCAGATGATTCTTGTGTGCCGAGAAATGGTCTACCGTTGATGTTTCTCGCGCAACACATAGTGCCCATATAGAGTGCCTACAACCCCAAGGACCATAAAAACTTTGAACCTTCCTCTATCCAGTGTTGTACAGAATGCTCTTCTATTCCTTAAGGCCAGTACAATCGGGCAGAATGTCATGAGACTTGTCGGTACAAAAAAAAATAAAAAATACCACCCAACATTCTGCCCATGTGTATGTCAGTTTGTCCAACAGAAACTGGCCAGTCTGCAGGCTTCTGTCGGACGTGCATGCTGAAAAACCAGCAGCCGACTGACTCACTGCATTAGTCTTGATGACATCAGAAGGACCTCAGACCTGTCTAGCAGTGCAGAGGCGCCTACAGACGCGGAGAGTCAGGTAATTAAAACTGTTGCGCATGGTCCTCCTAGACAGAAATGAGCAGTTGTTCTCCTTTGCACTGCAATGGTTTTTTCGTTTTTCCGGGGCTCAGCTTAATGTATTACTAAAACCACAACAGTAAAATCAGTCTTTATATGCATTAAAGCATGCTTGGTATGTTTGACCCGGTCTGCTCTGATTCTACCTTTCTTCCACAGTCCCCAATCCATGTCCTGATTGTACAGAGTGCCCTCAAGGCTCTGTACTTACTAGGGTTGCCCCGATACCGATACTAGTATTGGTATCGGGACTGATACCAAGCATTTGCGTGAGTACTTGTACTCGCGCAAATGCTCCCGATGCCTGTGATGGGAGACACAGGAAGTCAGCGGGCGGAGGGGAGAGCAGAGTGCGAGTCCTCAAGCATAGAGTGCAGGGCTCGGCGACCGGAGCCGTCACATTCGGTAATGGAAGTGACGCTCTGTGTTGCTGGTGCAACGACATATTCAGCGACCCATCGCAGTTTGCTACGGAAGTAACGTTCCGTCACCATTATCTTGCTACACCCCACACTAAGGATACACTAACACAGAACAGAAGCGCCACCAGATTAAAAAGTTAGCATTTATTAGACAAAAAAGAAATGTAAATATCCACTCACATAAGGTAAGAGTAATTCAGCACATGGATCCTCTGGGACGTCTTGTCTGCGCTTGTAATGTCCTGTTTATTTATCCAGTATGATGTCCCGTCCAGCAGGATATTCTGGTTGTTTGTAAATCCAGACTGGGACCGAGGCTTGGCTCAGGTCCACACAGTCTAACAGGCGTCAAGCGCGATGACGTCACGGCTATTTGCGACAGTGTTTCGGAGCATGCGCACTGTAGTTGGAAAGAACAGGCGCGCTCCTTCATCAAAGCTTACGTATATGTAAGGATACACTAAGAAGGGGGAAAGCGGCCATGTTACACCCACCAGAATTTTGCATTATACCACGTATTAATAATAAAGAGTTTATATAGTGAGAAACAGTACTTAGAACTCCATCTGACTAGTTAGATGTTGACTTTTAAAAGCAGCGGCATCCCTGATCATCTCACAGGTTTACTAATCTGACAGAAGTTCGCTGCTTTTAAAATTCAAAATCTAACCAGTCACTCGGAGATCCAAGTACTGTATTGCACTATATAAAACGCACATTACTGTTATAAATACGTGTAAAATGCAAAACTCCAGTGGGTGTAACAACATGTCCGCTTTCCCCCTTCTTAGTATATCCTTCCTGTGGACGAGTGTGGGGTGTAGCAAGATGGCGGCGACGGAACGTCCCTTCCGTAGCAAACAGCGATGGGTCGCCGAATATGTCGTTACACCTTTGCTTGCTTGAAAATTGCACCCATGTAGCCAGTGCCACTGCCAGCCATCAGTGCGTGCCACCCATCAGTGAGTGAAAAAAAAAAAAAAATAAATAAAATGTATCGGGACTTGTACTCTGTCTTAAAAAAGTGGTATCGGGACAACCCTAGTACATACTCAAATTTGGTGTGTATTGCTAGAGTTTTTTTTTTTTTTTTTCTTGGAGGGTGCATGTGATCAGCACAGGGTCAAATCAGCACTGTACAAACAGAGGGTCAGGGGTCATGCAACCTCATAGGACAGTCAGACTGAAAACTCCTCCTACAAGCCAGTGCTCGGCTGGACACTGATAGAAGAAGTCACCAAACTGCTATATACTGCTGATGAGAAAAAAGTATTTCGTTTATATTTACTCAAATAATTGCATTTCCATGTTCTGTGTACCATGGGTGACCAGATATAGTGAATGCAGGGTCCTGGGTTTAGCAACACTGTGGCCTCTTTCACACAGCCGGTTACTTGCTGACTGCGTCTAGGCTCGGACATTCATCCATAACCACAGGTAACCTCGCTGTGTGTGGCTGCATGTGAACAGTGGCGGCTGCTCAGCCTATTTAAACTAATAGCAGGCTGGCAGCTGCTAACCAGCTGCAAGAATCTGCTGATTCTTGCCACCGGCATCCAGTTATCGCAAGTAACCAGCCCTGTGAATGTGGCTTAAGGGTGGACAGAGGATCTTATAACATTCACAGTTTCCTAAGCACTATGATCTGAGGACTATGGACAGCACTGAAGTGAATCACATTTTCAGGGAACCGCTCAGGACAAAAGTGCACGGCCGTGATCCCTATATCACTATCTGGGGAGCTGACCTGAAACAAGCATGTGTACATGGAAAACCCCACACTTCTAGATCACAGACTTGCAGCATACAGGCTATCCCAAGTAAAACCAGACTGCATGTCAAAGTGTCAGCTTTCAAAACAAAAACTTACTTTTTGTGATAAAATGTAGAATTTGCTCTTCTTTTCGAAAATCCAATTGGAAGAATTTTCAGATCTATGTCATATTTCCGAGCTCTATTCTTTAAGAAGTTCAACTAGAGAAAGCAAAAAAATTTTTTTTAAGCATGCATGCAAATAAATCTTGCAAAGGCCTGTAACCACAAAACAAGGACAGCTGTACAGAAACATTTCAGCAATCCCACATCGAGTGCTTAAAAGTAAAGTGTTCAAAAACATCCATCACGCTAAAGCCCTGCATGGGTTCAGGCAAAAAGAAATGACTCAATATGGATATTGGATTCCAGGCTTTTATATATATATATATATACATATACATATACACACACACACACACACACACATTAGTGCCCCACCAAAAATGAGTCATCCAGATAAAGTCAATGGCTCCTGCTGCTATCAATCTGTTCAATGAGGGGGGGGGGGGGGGGGGCTGCAGCACAGAAGGTTTTTCACCTTAAAGTGTTACTAAACCCACAACAGTAAACTGTCTGTATATGCAGAATAGCATGCTTGTAATACTCACTGTGGAACTTAAGGGGTTAATCCTCTACATTGTGTAAAAAGGCACTTTGATACTGTATGCACAGATCCTCCCCCTCTTGCAGGGTTACTCGGGGCAAGACCAGATAAGACCCAGTCACAGTAGTCCCCTTGCACATTGCTCAGTTTGGTCTCTATTGCTGGAGAGAATATTGCCTTGTTGAACTGAGCTTTTCAGGTCACATGGCATTGACATCACACATGTGGGCGTGTATACAGAGCCCAAATGACAGCCCAGTCCCTCCCTCCTCCATGCCCAGTAACTAAAAAAAGAACAGTGGGTGGGATGTCACATCTTGATTGATGGAAGATCTGCCTCCCATAACAGCATGAGGACACAGGCTATAGTGGAAATCTCCTCCTACCTGAACACTCAGCACTCGGGCAAACCCTGCAGTTTATCCTGTATACCACGGTCACATATCAGCCAAATGGGTATTGTAAGCTCTAACGTGCAGGGCCCCGATTCCTCCTGTATTGATTTGTATTGTAAGTGTACTGTCTGCCCCCATGTTGTAAAGCGCTGCGCAAACTGTTGCCACTATATAAAATCCTGTATAATAATAAAGTGGCAGTATTTTAATGTAAAAATAAGATTTATAAGCTGTGGGCACTGCGGAAGAGCAGATGAACTATTTTCATATTACTGGGTTTAGTAACACTTGAAGGCATTAAGGTGAAAAATCTTAAGGCTTTACAACCACAAATCTGCAGAATTAAAATGACATTTTTAAACATGTGTGCAAAAAAAAAAAAACTCCAAAAGCAGCCTGGCAACGAAAGGATTAAATGCTGGTTGGATTCGTCAATTACTCCCACAATGTACGTACATATCTATTAGTTGTGTTTCGTGGCAACGTGGAATCTCTTAAACAGCGATCCGACACCCTTCCGGCATCTTCCAGAAAACGATAATCTGATGTATGAAAAAAAAAAAAAACAGGAGGACCTTACAATACAAGAAATACACATGGCACAGTTTATAGTCTCCCTTCGTCAGTCATGCAAAATGTCTCTCAAACCTGACCCAGGCAGCTCTCCATTCTGTCCTCAGAGACAAAATATGAGTGGAGGAATTTTCACTGAATAGAAAACTATCAATTGCTGTCCTGAAGTTGCGTTGGTGAAATTTGCATTTGTTTCTGTTATGTAGAGGCTGTGAATTTTTGTGGGGCATGTTTAGTTTTTTGCATTACTTTGTAATTGTTCTTTTTTGGATGCATTTGATAAATTTACTAAAACCTGTAGCACACAGACTGTAAATTATGCTGTGCATAGTAACCAATCAGCTTCTAGGTTTTATTGTCAAACGTTAAGGCCCGGTTCACACTGGTGCAAAACGTGCTCTGACTTTGAGAGCACGTCGCGCCCCATTAAGTGCAATGGAACCATTCTAATAGGAGTGACTTGCGTTCCCCTAAAATGTCGAAAGAAAAAAAAAAAAAGTTAGAGGTCGACCGATATGGGTTTTTCTCTGGCCGATGCCGATGCAGATGCCGATATTTAGAAATCGCGGCAGCCGATGGCCGATACAGGATGCCGATTTTTTTGGGCCGATATGTTAGGCCGATTTTTTTAATATTTTTTTAATTTTTTCCCTTCATCTCATAAAATCTAATGAGATTTCACACTGGGGCGTTTTTCAGGCGCTTTTGGGCTAAAAATAGTGCCTGTAAACTGCCTGCAAAACGGCTCCCCTGCAGTCTGTGTGGAAGCCCGAGTGCTTTTACACTGAAGCGATGCGCTGGCAGGACGTTAAAAAAAAAAAGTCCTGCAAGCAGCATCTTTGGAGCGGTGTTAACTTCTCCTCCACCACTCCTGCCCATTGAAATGAATGGGCACCGCTGCTGAAGCGCCTGCAATGCGATTTGGCAGCGGCGATTCACGGGCGCATTTAACCCCTTCCTCGACCACTAGCTGGGCTATAAGTGCCCCACTAGCAGCCGAATAGCGTCGCTAAAATGACAGTAAAGCGTCGCTAAAACTAGCAGCGTTTTACCGTCAACGCTGCCCGCTCCAGTGTGAAAGCAGCTTTAAGTAATAAGTGATACAAAAAATTTCCTACATTTAAACATTTATTAAACAAAACAAACCTCCAATCAGTTCACTTGTATGTATAATTTAAAAAAAACTATATATTAAATACACAAAAATAGGTAATCAAAACTTTAGGACGAAAAAAAAAAAAAAAAAAAAAAAAAAAAAAAAAAAAAAAAAAAAAAAAAAAAAAAAAAATCGGCAAACTTTACTGTTTTAGTTTTCGTTTTAAAATCATTAGTGTATTTTTTTTCAAAAAAAAAATGCGTTTGAAAGACCGCTGCGCAAATACCGTGTGACATAAAATATTGCAACAACCGCTATTTTATTCCCTAGGGTCTCTGTTAAAAAAAATATATAATTGTTGGGGGTTCTAAGTGATTTTCTAGGAGAAAATGCAGGATTTTTACTTGTAAGCAACAAGTGTCAGAAAAGATTTAGTCTTTAAATGGTTAAACTGAGAACTTCTCCCACACAGCCTTGAGTTTATTCATTAAGTGTAAACATTGTAAGCATTGTATCACTTTGGTCTTTTTTTGGCAGAATGCCCAGAGAGGAGAAGGGGGAAGACTGAGGCAACTTGCATTGACTTCTATTACAGAAGTCTTTTGCAAGTCACGGCTGAAGTTATAATCGGCCTTTTTTATCAGCAGAATCGGCCGATGCCGATTAATTAAAAAACGCCAAATATCGGCCGATATATCGGTCGACCTCTATTAATGTTCCCAGTGTTGCCTATAGACCCCATTTCTAACTCAACAAAATAATGAACATGCTAATACACTGAAAACAACCAAAAGCAAAGCCCCTCCTCTGTCCGCACTGTGATAACGTGTCATTCAGTCCAGGTATACATGTCATCACTCACCGCTCAGCAGGTCTATGTCACCAAATTTATTTAGGGGCACAAAAGCAGTCTTGTCTCGGACTCCGTTGCACGCAGACTCCACTTTGTGTTTCTTTACACAGGGTAAGCTGCAGGAAGGAAAAGAATCAGTTAAAAGTGATCTGCGGTGGATCGCTTTCCAGAGGGCATTTAACAATTAGGGAGGAGCCAATATGTCACTTCCTCACCGTCTGCTTTAATCTTCAAAATGTGAAGCTACCACACTGCAAATTCATGCATTGCATGTGGTTGCAGGGCAGCTGCAATGCACTTGAATGGGTCGGTCACATTTGGCAGCAATATTGGATACCAGGAGTTCATTTTTGCCGCAAAACAACGTGGTCACCTCCTGCTTACAAGCCTTGAGCAGTTGCATGCCCTAGCTTATGTGGGTGGTCAGGGGCGGTAAAACCACAGCTAAACCGCATGGTTTCACCGCCCCCCCCCCCCCCCCAGCTGCTTGTGTGAACGAGCCATTAGAGACAACAATACGGTCAGCTTACCTGCATGAGTACTTCATACAGCGGGGGCATTTATACTTCG
Organism: Lithobates sylvaticus; assembly: GCA_028564925.1. Classification (NCBI taxonomy): domain Eukaryota; kingdom Metazoa; phylum Chordata; class Amphibia; order Anura; family Ranidae; genus Lithobates; species Lithobates sylvaticus. The sequence goes on from CM053032.1 coordinate 236,525,976, forward strand.
CTTCTTCACTTCCACAGGTCTCACAGCTACAGGGGAGAGAAGATCGGTCAGAACAGTCCACAGAAGTTTGCTACAGCACCAATATCAGCGACCCACATTTGGCACCTCTCGGGGGGAGCGGGTACCTGGTTTTGACATGTACCAGCTGCCACTTCCAGCTGACTTTGCCGCAGTGAACTCATCCAGAAGCTCACCGGAATGGTGAAATATATTGAGCTTGTGTGCACTGAAATTCATTTTAGGGTATTTTTATTTAATTTTTTTTTCCTCACCAAAGCACGATCCAAGACACACACGATCCATGTGTGTTTCCCGCAACACAGGACAGGTGAACAAGCGGCCCTTGCAAGAGCGTGCGAGTGTCAACAAATTGTTAAAAGAGAAGTATGGGGTCCCCCCCGCCCATTATACTTACCTAGGTGGATGCAGTATGGGACCGCTGCTGCATCTGGCCTCTGGCGCCTCTACACTGAGAACCGAGCGATCAAACACCGCCGATGGCTCAGTTCTCACAGCTCCCCGAGCAGAGAGCTGCCGACTGTCAATCAGCATCTCTCCTGCTCTGCTCATCCACACTCACTGGAGCGCTGAGCTGTGGAGGGGAGCAGCTCGCTGAGAGGCTGAGACTGCCATCAGTCCAGGCACCTGGCAGATCCAGGACTTCATTGTCGGCATGATGCAGAGCCTGGACTGATTTCTGGATTTCAGACCGCTCTAGGCTGAAAATGGTTCACAGTCACAGGAGTGCAAAACGAATTGCATTCCTGTGACCCTAAGGCCCCTTTTACACTTGTGCGACTTCAAAGTCACGCAATTTTGCTGCGATTTCAAGGAATGCCTGTGTAAGTGGCATCAAAATCGGACCAAAGTAGTGCAGGGACTACTTTGAACAAGTCGTATAAGTGTGAAAGGGGCCTTAGGAGAAGTACAGCCTAACGAGCTCAGACTGGACTTCTGCAGCACATTTGTGGGCACCAAATCAAATGGCACCGAAGTACAGCGCGGTTTGGTGCAGGGCGCTCTGAAAAAAAAAAAAAAGTGCTTGAACTACCATTACTTTTTCCGTGTTCTGGTGCGTTTTGTAGCCCATTCAGATGAATGCATTACCAGACAGTTTGAACCGGCCCTGAAAACATCCATTTAACGTCGTCGGCTCTGGAAGGTTCACCCCTTCCTGACAAAGCCATTTTGTCACCGCGTTAATTTAACTGACATTTGTGCGGTCGTGCAACGCTGTACCCAAATAAAATTGATGTCCTTTTTTTCCCCACAAAAATAGAGCTTTCTTTTGGTGGTATTTGATCACCTCTGGGTTTTTTTTTTTTGTTTGTTTTTTGCGCTATAAACAAAAAAAAAAAATATTTAATAGTTTTAATATTTTAATAATATATATATTTTTTAATGTCTGCTATAATACATATCAAAAAAAAGTCAAAATCTAAACTTCTTCATCAATTTAGGCCAATATGATTTCTGCTACATGTTTTGTGGTAAAAGAAAATCACAATAAGCGTAGATTGGTTTGGGCAAAAGTTATAGTGTTTACAAACTATAGGATCGATTTATGGAATTTTTTTTTTTTTTATTACTAGCGTAGCGGTGTGCTCACCACTTGGTTACTAGCAATCCACCAATCACCCTGCTGCCAGACCCCCGTCTATCGTTTGAGACAATGAGCAGTCATTTGCGTCATTTTATTACGTTTATTGCAGGATACAAACTTGGGTGAGATAAAGGAAGATATGGGATGCCCGTAGCATTTGTTGGCTTCTACTTGTATTGGCATAGCATTGATCAGTAACTTCCGTTTTGCAATAATGAATCTCCATATACAGTCTATTCCATCAGGGCTTCTCCCGCTGCAGACTATTGCTCCTCCTCTTCTGCACTAACCCCTGCAGAGCATCACTTTTTCCTGTACAAACTTCCACTGCAAAACTGTTAGATTTAATGCTATTTTACTTCCAGTACTACAAACAGAAATCACTCTGAATAATCCTCTGCTTGATAGGTGTACTTTAACCTCTTCCCACCCGGGCCTATTCTGGCACTTCTCTCCTACATGTAAAAATCCTATTTTTTGCTAGAAAATTACTCAGAACCCCCAAACATTATATATAATTTTTTTTTAGCAGACACCCTACGGAATAAAATGGCAGTCAATGCAACTTTTTATCTCGCATGGTATTTGCACAACAATTTTTCAAACGTGTTTCAGCTTTTAAAAAACAAAACGGTAAAGTTATCCCAATTTTATATAATTTGAAAGATGTTACGCAGAGTAAATAGATACCAAAACATGTCACGCTTTAAAATTGCGAACACTCATGGAATGACGCCAAACTTCAGAACTTAAAAATCTCCATAGGCACACGGTGATACCTCATATGTGTGGTTTGAACGGCGTTTACATATGTGGGCGGGACTATTGTGTGTTTTCGCTTTTGAGCACGAGCTACCGGGGCGTTTTAAACAATTTTTGTATTTTATTAATAATATATAATTTTTTTTTTAATCACTTATTCCTATTACAAGGAATGTAAACATCCCATGTAATAGGAATCATTTGTGACAGGTCCTCTTTATGGAGAGATGCGGGGTCAATAAGAACCCCCCCATCTCTCCTCCAGGCTGGAAAGCATGAGATTGCGGCTTTGTTTACATCCGCAGCCCGGACGTGACAACGTCGCGCCCGGGCCTCCGACGGTCATAGAGATGACCGGTGACCATCTGGTCACTGGTCATCACTATGCTCGTCATCTGGCGTTGGCCGTTTCTTTCTCCGGTTCCCCGATGGCACGGGAGAGCCCAGAGAAGCGCTGGATGGCGGCGGGAGGGGGGGGGGGGGGATGTCCCCTCCTGTCGCCAGTAAGAACAATCAAGCGGCGGAACTGCCGCTCTGATCATTCTTATGGTGCACAGAATCGCTGGCGGAAAGGATATTCCCACTGAAAGTCAAAGACGTCATATGACGTCCTTGGGCGGGAAGTGGTTAAAGTTCTTTTGAATAGTGTGACTGTGACAACTCAATAGACCAGAAACACACCACCTCTACCCCGTAGTATAGAGAATCTGGATAGCCACACAGACTTTTGGAAGTTATTGCCAAAGTTCTTACCAGGCTAGAGATACTCGGTACCTCTCCCCACTAGCCTGGCATGTGGTAATGGGCGGACTACGGATACCAGCCAGTCCAAGATTGTAAACACTGCGTTCCCCAGCCACAGCATTTCTCACTACTCTTAAAAGGTCCTCTTATAATTTCTCAGCGCCGGCCTCCTTCAAAGTACAAGTCCTGTGTTCCCCGGTCACAGCAGCTTGACTTTAACTCTGCAACTTTACTGCTACTTCTTCACCAACCTTCATCTGTGTACAAGTTCAGTGTTCCCCGGGCACAGCAACCCGACAACAGCTCCTTAATGAAGATTTCTATGGCTAGTCCAGCCCTCCGCGCTCCGTGCACCCCCCACGTGGGGATGCACGGAACAGCAACTTCATCACTCCCTTCTGTCTTTTCCTGCACTCAGAACTCCTCCCTGGTAGCATGTGATCCCAGCTTATATGGGAGACCTTCCCCCTGCCAATACCGAGAGGTAATTGGTCAGAGCTCCTCACATGAGCTGCCTGCCACTCAGACTTCAGGTCAAACCCCCATTCCAGAAAAATCTTTCTGAAGTTAGGGGAGGTGTTTCGTCACATATGGCGACCCATCACATTTGGCTACCCGCTGGACTGCGCATGCGTGACACCGCCATATGCTCTTCTGAGCAGGGCCCCCTTAATCCCCTTGTATTTTATTGTATTATAACTGTATTGTCTCCCTTTTTTATTATTGTAAAGCGCTGCATAAACTGTTGGCGCTATATAAATCCTGTAATAAATAAATAAATATGCGTCCCAACACTGTGGCGATCTGCGCTTGTGCAGAATTTTGTGCCCACAACCCCGAGTCCAGGTTCAAGCCCCACCATCCATGTGGACATAGAGTTAGATTATAATTATGGCAAGCGAAGCGAGGCCGTGCCCGAAGCGTGGCGAGGGGCCCTGTGGCAAAGTGGTGTCTTACAACAACGGGTAGCAAAATGTGATGGGTAGCCGAATGTGACGTGACAGAGGCATCCCTGAATCAAAGTACAGGTGACCACACCCACCACTGCACTGCACACTCCCAGTCCTGGAATCAAAACAGACAGGCCCAGCGTGCAGCATAAGCCTGCCTAAATTTACCTGCACATATCTTGAGTTTAGAAAAATCCTATTCTAGCACCTACCTTCAGGTAGAGGGTGCTATACTAGTAATGGTGGCGATCAGCGATTTTTAACATTGCGGTGGACAAATCTGACACTAAGTGACGCTTTTTGGTGACCAGTGACACCAATACAGTAATCGGTGCTTAAAAAAAATAAAAAATAAAAAAAGAGCACTGTCACTGTACTGACACTGGCAGGGGAGGGGGTTAACATCAAGGGTGAGCAAAGGGGTTAAATGTGCTCCAAGGGGGTGCTCTCTAACTGTGTGGGGGGATGTGCTTTGACTGGGGGGGGGGGGCCAGACAGTTCTTACAGAACGGCGACCTTCCTTGTTTACATAAGCACACCGCCGTTCTGCTTCTCTCGGCAACGATCACCAGCGAATATCAGGTCCGATTGGCTCCCGCTCTGTCCAATCAGAGCAGGGAGAGGGTTGCCAGCGGCGCACGTGCGCTCCCCCCAGACCCGGAAATCAAAATCACGTACATGTACGTGATTTCACGCTGAAGGGCCGCCCTGCCACAGTTTATGTACGTTGGGCTGTCCGGAAACAGTTAATATACAATTGTGCAAATATTGTGCGACATAAAAAAAACAATCGCAGCAACCATCTCTTTATTCTACAGGTTCTCTTCTTTCAGAAAATATAGATCAATCCTCTAACCAAAACTACACATTTTAGGGGAAGTAAATGCCTTTGCTCCAGCAGTGAAATGGTTAAAGCCCCTCCTGTACCATGATCATGCTGCATTGTACAGTTTATAATCCGAGGATTTCATTACTTTACATCACAGACCCCAGTCAGCATTTTCAGGGGTGACTCATTCGGCATAGTGTATAGAAACCCCCCTCAATATATGATGGTACAGCCCAGCTCAATGCCCCTTACCTGCACAGGGATATCTTCCTCTTGGGTTGCAAAGACACCTCCGACTCCCCATCCAACCCCTGAGCCTCAGGCAGCAGCAGAGAGTCCATGGCAGCTCTCTAGAGCACACGTGGGAACCACTTCCGGTGTTAGCAAGACAGGCTGGTGCCATAGAAACAGGAAGGAGCGGCGGCCATGTTGGGTGTGGCGGAACTTGTCATTCTGGCGGCCATGTTGTGGGTGGCAAAGGATTCTTTTTTAAGCCTGGAAAAGGGGCAAAAAAAAAATTGCAAAAAATAAAATAAAAACTTGCAAAAAAAAAATAAAAAAATACTTGCAAAAAATAGCAAAAATAAAAAAAAAATATAAAAACTTGGAAAAAAAAAAAAAAAAAAAAACTTGCAAAAAAATAAAAAAACTTGCGAAAAGAAGAAAAAAAATGTATATCAATACAAATATATGAATGTATAGAGAGGTGAATTACTTTTACATGGATTCATTCATATACATATAGTATAAATACTGTATATATTTTTTATTATTATTCATTTATATAAACGTAGAGCTGAATCACGCAGTTATCTAAAATGCTGCATACAGAGTATAGTTTTGTACACATTTAAACACGGCACTATAGGAAACAATGGGGCCGTACACATAGCAGCGTCTACAAATGAAAATGTGTGCCATCCAAAAAGACAAAAAGGACGCAGCTGCGTCCAGGGTCGTACACACTATAATGACGGCTTTTAAAATGTATAAAATGCAGCAATTTAGAATTTGTATGAAAGATTTAGCACTGAGAAACACTTTTCGAAAGCTAAAAAGTGCATTTTAAAGCGGAACTTCAGTAATTTTTTTTTAACTTTCCATCTTCTAAATCTTCTGCCCTTGTTGTTTCAACTTTTGATAGTCATTTTTTTTTTCTGCCAGTAAATACCTAATACAGCCCCCACTTCCTGTTTCTTGTCTTGTCATTAGCCTAGGCTTAAATTGAAAATTAATTTCACAAGGCTTTGGTCTCTTTCTTCATCAACTCTGTGTTTGAGAGTTTGCCGGGGAAAAGGGGGGGGGTTGAAAATCCACAAGGGCGGGGGTCAATGGAGCTGCAGATTTTGGGAGGTGGTGTATCCTCTTATTGTGGCAGCGAAAAATTCCAGGAAAGTGATACAGGTTTAAATTGGGTGTTGCAGCGGGGGTGACTCTGTGGAGGGAGGTTATTTCTGCAGCATACGTTGGGGCAAGTTACAGGGAATTCCCATGTTTTATTATTAAATATGATACGAAAAAAGGTTGGTTTGGGAGGGTAGATTTTCTGACGGGGGCAAAGGATGTATTTTATTAAACAAAATTATAGTGTTGCTGTGCTTGCAAGTTTCCTCTTTTTGAAATACAATACTTAGATTAGGACAAATAATGGAGGGGGGGCCAAAATGAGGAAGGGAACGAGGGGACAGGAGGGGGACTTTGTTACAAAATTTGGGACCAGTTTCCTCGGGAAATTTCCAGGGGGGGGGACAGATGGGAAGGGGTTTTTTCAAATTGGTACAGAAAAAACCTGTGGAAACCCATTGGCAAGCAAAGCCTGGGGTCCTTTTTTTCAGGGGGGACGAGGCTGTAGCAGGGGGTAGGTAATTCTTTTGTAGGTTAGGTAGGCTGGCCTCAAATTCTTCTTGGTTCTCTTTATCTGATAAAAATCCCAGGGAACCTCCATGGTTGATGCGAATTCCGGGGCATCTGTATGGGGGTGACCCAAAACAATCACTTCAGGATCCCTGGTTCTTTCCTTTTCCAACTGAGAGGTAATTCTTTTTTTTTTTTTTTGGATTTTTCAATAAAACCTTACCTCACCCCGATTGTTAAGTGTAAATTTGATTTTTACCTTCGAATAATAGTACTGTTTGGTTGTGAGGGGCTGTGGTGTAAGGATATTACAGTTAACTTCTATTGTCCTGCATATGCCCTCATGTATTTATAGCTCCAGGAGTCAGGTGGCTGAGCCCGAGATAGCGTGAGACTTAACCGAACGTGACCTACATAACGCTGCTGACGGCGCTCCTATGTCTACTGCGAATGCGCGAGATTAGAGAGAGG
>CM053032.1:236533323-236628156 GCA_028564925.1 Lithobates sylvaticus
ACGCTTCAGGGCTTGTTCACACATGCAGCTATACTACCATGCTGCAAATGCGTGCATTGCATGTGGTTGCAGGGCAGCTGCAATGCAGCCCAATGCGCTTAAATGGGTCGGTCACATTTGGCAGCAATATTGGATACCAGGAGTTCATTTTTGCCGCAAAACATTGTGGTCACCTCCTGCTTACAAGCCTTGAGCAGTTGCATGCCCTAGCTTATGTGGGTGGTCAGGGGTGGTAAAACCACAGCTAAACCGCCTGGTTTCACCGCCCCCCCCAGCTGCTTGTGTGAACGAGCCATTAGAGACAATACGGTCAGCTTACCTGCATGAGTACTTCATACAGCGGGGGCATTTATACTTCGCTTCTTCACTTCCACAGGTCTCACAGCTACAGGGGAGAGAAGATCGGTCAGAACAGTCCACAGAAGTTTGCTACAGCACTAATATCAGCGACCCACACCACAAACTCTTAAAGCAGAAGCTTATTTACCCCTTTCGCTGCCACATTTGGCACCTCTCGGGGGGAGCAGGTACCAGCTGCCACTTCCAGCTGACTTTGCCGCAGTGAACTCATCCAGAAGCTCACCGGAATGGTGAAATACATTGAGCTTGTGTGCAATGAAATTCATTTTAGGGTATTTTTATTCCTCACCAAAGCACGATCCAATGTGTTTCCCGCAACACAGGACAGGTGAACAAGCTGCCCTTGCGAGAGAGTGCGAGTGTCAACAAATTGTTAAAAGAGAAGTATGGGGTCCCCCCCGCCCATTATACTTACCTAGGTGGATGCAGCATGGGACCGCTGCTGCATCTGGCCTCCGGCGCCTCTACACTGAGAACCGAGCGATCAAACACCGCCGATGGCTCAGTTCTCACAGCTCCCTGAGCAAAGAGCTGCCGACTGCCAATCAGCATCTCTCCTGCTCTGCTCCTCCACACTCACTGGAGCGCTGAGCTGTGGAGGGGAGCGGCTCGCTGAGAGGCTGAGACTGCCATCAGTCCAGGCACCTGGCAGATCCAGACTTCATTGTCGGGATGATGCAGAGCCTGGACTGATTTCTGGGATTTCAGACCGCTCTCTGCTGAAAATGGTTCAGTCACAGCAGTGCAAAATGAATTGCATTCCTGTGACCCTAAGGCCCCTTTTACACTTGTGCGACTTCAAAGTCACGCAATTTTGCAGCAATTTCAAGGAATGCCTGTGTAAGTGGCATCAAAAACCGGACCAAAGTAGTGCAGGAACTACTTTGAAGTCGGAAAGACTTGAAGTCGTACTAATATGAATGGCTGTCATTGGAAATCATGGGGAATGACTTGTCATGCTACTTTGCAGTCCCAATTGTGGGACAAGTCGTATAAGTGTGAAAGGGGCCTTAGGAGAAGTACAGCCTAATGAGCTCAGACTGGACTTCTGCAGCACATTAGTGGGCACCAAATCAAATGGCACCGAAGTACAGCGCGGTTTGGTGCAGGGCACTCTGAAAAAAAAAAGTGCTTGAACTACCATTACTTTTTCCGTGTTCTGGTGCGTTTTGCAGCCCATTCAGATGAATGCATTACCAGACAGTTTGAACCGGCCCTGAAAACATCCATTTAACCTCTTCAGCTCTGGAAGGTTCACCCCTTCCTGACAAAGCCATTTTGTCACTGCGTTACTTTAACTGACATTTGTGCAGTCGTGCAACGGTGTACCCAAATAAAATTGATGTCCTTTTTTTCCCCCCCACAAATAGAGCTGTCTTTTGGTGGTATTTGATCACCTCTGCCTTTTTTTTTTTTTTTTTTTGGGGTATAAACAAAAAAAAAAAAAAAAATAATATTTAAAAGTTTTAATAATTTTTTTATTGTCTGCTATAATACATATCAAAAAAAAAAAAATAATTTTCAAAATCTAAAATGTCTTCATCAATTTAAGCCAATATGTATTCTGCTACATGTTTTTGGTAAAAGAAAATCACAATAAGCGTAGATTAACTTTTACGCAAAAGTTATAGTGTTTACAAACTATGGGATCAATTTATGGAATTTTTTTTTACTAGCGTAGCGGTGTGCTCACCACTTGGTTACTAGCAATCCCCCAATCACCCTGCTGCCAGACCCCCGTCTATTGTTTGAGACAATGAGCAGTCATTTGCGTAGTTTTATTACGTTTATTGCAGGATACAAACTTGGGTGAGATAAAGGAAGATATGGGATGACCGTAGCATTTGTTGGCTTCTACTTGTATTGGCATAGCATTGATCAGTAACTTCCGTTTTGCAATAATGAATCTCCATATTTCACAGTCTATTCCATCAGGGCTTCTTCTGCTGCAGACTATTGCTCCTCCTCTTCTGTTCTAACCCCTGCAGAGCATCACTTTTTCCTGTACAAACTTCCACTGCAAAACTATTAGATTTTATGCCATTTTACTTCCAGTACTACAAACAGAAATCACTCTGAATAATCCTCTGTTTGATAGGTGTACTTTAACCTCTTCCCACCCGGGCCTATTCCGGCACTTCTCTCCTACATGTAAAAATCATATTTTTTTGCTAGAAAATTACTCAGAACCCCAAACATTATATATTTTTTTTTTTTAGCAGACACCCTAGGGAATAAAATGGCGGTCATTGCAACTTTTTATCTCTCATGGTATTTGCGCAACAATTTTACAAACGTGTTTAAAAAACAAAAAACGGTAAAGTTAGCCCAATTTTATATAATGGGAAAGATGATGTTACGCAGAGTAAATAGATACCTAACATGTCACGCTTTAAAATTGCGCACACTCATGGAATGACGCCAAACTTCAGAACTTATAAATCTCCATAGGCGACGATTTAATTTTTTTTACAGGTTACATCTTTAGAGTTACAGAGGAGGTCTAGTGCTAGAATTATTGCTCTCGCTCTAACACACACGGTGATACCTCATATGTGTGGTTTGAACGGCGTTTACATATGTGGGCGGGACTATTGTGTGTTTTCGCTTTTGAGCACGAGCTACCGGGGCGTTTTAAACAATTTTTGTATTTTATTAATAATATATAATTTTTTTTTAATCACTTATTCCTATTACAAGGAATGTAAACATCCCTTGTAATAGAAATCATTTGAGACAGGTCCTCTTTATGGAGAGATGCGGGGTCAATAAGACCCCCCCCCCCCCCCATCTCTCCTCCAGGCTGGAAAGCATGAGATTGCGGCTTTGTTTACATCCGCAGCCCGGACGTGACGTCATAACGTCGCGCCCGGGCCTCCGACGGTCATAGAGATGAGCATCTGGTCACTGGTCATCACTATGCTCGTCATCTGGCGTTGGCCGTTTCTTTCTCCGGTTCCCCGATGGCACGGGAGAGCCCAGAGAAGCGCTGGATGGCGGCGGGAGGGAGGGGGGGGGGGGATGTCCCCTCCTGTCGCCAGTAAGAACAATCAAGCGGCGGAACTGCCGCTCTGATCATTCTTATGGTGCACAGAATCGCTGGCGGAAAGGATATTCCCACTGAAAGTCAAAGACGTCATATGACGTCCTTGGGCAGGAAGTGGTTAAAGTTCTTTTGAATAGTGTGACTGTGACAACTCAATAGACCAGAAACACACCACCTCTACCCCGTAGTTTAGAGAATCTGGAAAGGCCACACAGACTTTTGGAAGATATTGCCAAAGTGCTTACCAGGCTAAAGATACTTGGTACCTCTACCCGCTAGCCTGACACGTGGTAATGGGCGGACTACTGATACCAGCCAGTCCAAGATTGTAAACACTGCGTTCCCCGGCCACAGCATTTCTCACTACTCTCAAAAGGTCCTCTTATTATTCCTCAGCGCTGACCTCCTTCAAAGTACAAGTCCTGTGTTCCCCGGTCACAGCAGCTTGACTTTAACTCTGCAACTTTCCTCCTGACTCTTTACTGCTACTTCTTCACCAACCTTCATCTGTGTACAAGTTCTGTGTTCCCCGGTCACAGCAACCCGACAACAGCTTCTTAATGAAGATTTCTATGGCTCCTCCAGCCCTCCGCACTCGGTGCACCCCCCGGATGCCCGGAACCGCAACTTCAGCACTCCATTCTGTCTTTTCCTGCACTCAGAACTCCTCCCTGGTAGCATGTGACCCCAGCTTATATGGGAGACCTTCCCCCTGCCAATACCGAGAGGTAATTGGTCAGAGCTCCTCCCATGAGCTGCCTGCCACTCAGACTTCAGGTCAAACCCCCATTCCAGAAAAATCCTTCTGAAGATAGGGGAGGTGTTTCGTCACATATGGCGACCCATCACATTTGGCTACCCGCTGGACTGCGCATGCGTGACAACGCCATATGCGTCCCAACACTGTGGCGATCTGCGCTTGTGCAGAATTTTGTGCCCACAACCCTGAGTCCAGGTTCAAGCCCCACCATCCATGTGGACATAGAGTTAGATTATAATTATGGCAAGCGAAGCGAGGCCGTGCCCGAAGCGTGGCGAGGGGCCCTGTGGCAAAGTGGTGTCTTACAACAGCGGGTAGCAAAATGTGATGGGTAGCCGAATGTGACGTGACAGAGGCATCCCTGAATCAAAGTACAGGTGATCACATCCACCACTGCACTGCACACTCCCAGTATCAAAACAGACAGGCCCAGCGCGCAGCATAAGCCTGCCTAAATTTATCTGCACATATCTTGAGCTTAGAAAAATCCTATTCTAGCACCTACCTTCAGGTAGAGGGTGCTATACTAGTAATGGTGGCGATCAGTGATTTTTAACATCGCGGTGGACAAATCTGACACTAAGTGACACCAATACAGTAATCGGTGCTTAAAAAAAAAAAAAAAAAAAAAAAAAGCACTGCCACTGTACTAATGACACTCGCAGGGAAGGGGTTAACATCAGGGGTGAGCAAAGGGGTTAAATGTGCTCCAAGGGGGTGCTCTCTAACTGTGTGGGGGATGTGCTTTGACTGGGGGGGGGGGGGGCAGACAGAGATCCATGTTCCTGCTTAGCAGAAACAAACGATCTCCATCTTCCCCCTCTTACAGAACGGCGACCTTCCTTGTTTACATAAGCAGACCGCCGTTCTGCTTCTCTCAGCAACGATCACCAGCGAATATCAGGTCCGATTGGCTCCTGCTGTGTCCAATCAGAGCAGGGAGAGGGTTGCCAGCGGCGCACGTGCGCGCCCCCAGACCCGGAAATCAAAATCACGTACGGGTACGTGATTTCGCGCTGAATGGGCCACCCTACCACAGTAGATGTACGTGGGGCTGTCCGGAAACAGTTAATATACAATTGCGCGAATATTGTGCGACATAAAAAAAACAATCGCAGCAACCATCTTTATTCTACAGGTTCTCTTCTTTCAGAAAATATAGATCAATCCTCTAACTAAAACAACACATTTTAGGGGAAATAAATGCATTTGCTCCAGCAGTGAAATGGTTAAAGCCCCTCCCGTACCATGAACATGCTGCATTATACAGTTTATAATCCGAGGATTTCATTACTTTACATCACAGACACCAGTCAGCATTTTCAGGGGTGACTCATTCGGCATAGTGTATAGAAACCCCCCTCAATATATGATGGTACAGCCCAGCTCAATGCCCCTCACCTGCACAGGGATATCTTCCTCTTGGGTTGCAAAGACACCTCCGGCTCCCCATCCAACCCCCGAGCCTCAGGCAGCAGCAAAGAGTCCATGGCAGCTCTCTAGAGCACACGTGGGAACCACTTCCGGTGTTAGCAAGACAGGCTGGTGCCATAGAAACAGGAAGGAGCGGCGGCCATGTTGGGTGTGGCGGAACTTGTCATTCTGGCGGCCATGTTGTGGGTGGCAAAGGATTCTTTTTTAAGCCTGGAAAAGGGGCAAAAAAAAAAATTGCAAAAAATAAAATAAAAACTTGCAAAAAAATAAAAAAATACTTGCAAAAAATAGCAAAAATAAAAAAATATAAAAACTTGGAAAAAAAAAAAAAAAACTTGCAAAAAAATAAAAAAACTTGCGAAAAGAAGAAAAAAAATGTATATCAATACAAATATATGAATGTATAGAGAGGTGAATTACTTTTACATGGATTCATTCATATACATATAGTATAAATACTGTATATATTTTTTATTATTATTCATTTATATAAACGTAGAGCTGAATCACGCAGTTATCTAAAATGCTGCATACAGAGTATAGTTTTGTACACATTTAAACACGGCACTATAGGAAACAATGGGGCCGTACACATAGCAGCGTCTACAAATGAAAATGTGTGCCATCCAAAAAAACAAAAAGGACGCAGCTGCGTCCAGGGCCGTACACACTATAATGACGGCTTTTAAAATGTATAAATGCAGCAATTTAGAATTTGGATGAAAGATTTAGCACTGAGAAACACTTTTCGAAAGCTAAAAAGTGCATTTTAAAGCGGAACTTCAGTAATTTTTTTTAACTTTCCATCTTCTAAATCTTCTGCCCTTGTTGTTTCAACTTTTGATAGTCATTTTTTTTTTCTGCCAGTAAATACCTTATACAGCCCCCACTTCCTGTTTCTTGTCTTGTCATTAGCCTAGGCTTATGACATAATGCACAGCTCTCTCTCTCACTCTTGTGAGAGTTTGCCAGGAAGGGAGGAGGTTGAATCACAAGAGGGCCAATGAGAGCTGCAGATCTGGAGGTGTTCCTCTGTGTCAGTGTAAATCCAGGAAGTGAACAGGTTAAATGGTTGCAGCCAGACTCAGTGGAGGAGATTTCTGCAGCATAGTTGGCAAGTACAGAATCACAGTATATATAAAATAATAAGCAAAGTGGTTGGAGGGAAGATTCAGAAGGGCAAAGATGTTTTTATTACAAATTATGTGAGCAGACTGCAGTTCCTCTTTAAATACAATTACATAGATTAGACCAAAATGAGGGACAAATGAGGAGGAAAGAGGGACAGAGGGACTTTGTTCCAAATCTGGGACAGTTCCTCGAAATCAGGGACAGTTGGGAGCTATGACAGAACACCTGTGAAACCCATGCAAGCAAAGACGGTCCTTCAGACGGCTGTGCGGATAGGTATCTTCTGTGGATGTAGGCTGCCTCAAATCCTTCTGTCTCTTCATGTAATCCCAGACTCCATGATGATGAGATCAGGGCTCTGTGGGGACCAAACAATCACTTTCAGGACTCCTTGATCTTCTTTACACTGAAGGTAATTCTTTTTTTTTTTTGGATTTTCAATAACACCTACCTCACCCCCGATTGTAAGTGTAATTGCTTTTAACCTTCGAATAAAGTTAAAACAATATCACGCTATGGAGATTCTTACTATGATCCTTCCTTATGGTACGAGTATACTATTGAGGATATGATTAACCACTACTAGTAGTTATTCAAGCCCCGCGCTTAGGAGATAATTGGTTAAAGCCTGTCGGCTATGTGTATTAACCCTAGTGTTTAGTTCACATTAATACTAAAATTTGTAAAAACAAACTGATAGGATTGTAGAAAACCTTTAACAATATCGATTATGCTGCTCCCTCTAAAAATCGCTGGGATTTGTAGTAATGGTTGTTTGGTGTGTGAGGGGCGCTAGTGGTGTAATGAATAAATACAATTACACATTCATATTAGTACATGTTAGATAATAGCCCTCTACTGAGATATTTAAAGTGATCTACTTAAGGGTGAGTGTAAAGATAACGATAAGGATACTATTATGAACTATATCACCTAAAACCTATATTACATAAAATTAATGAACAAATAATGCATGATAACCAAGCACCAATTAATGATACTTCCAATCAACGATAAGTGTTAATCAAAAACTGGACACTCCTGTGTTGCCACTGGAGATGTTCCTAACCATCACGGTGGCGATGGTTAGGAACATCTCCAGTGGCAACACAGGAGTGTCCAGTTTTTGATTAACACTTATCGTTGATTGGAAGTATCATTAATTGGTGCTTGGTTATCATGCATTATTTGTTCATTAATTTTATGTAATATAGGTTTTAGGTGATATAGTTCATAATAGTATCCTTATCGTTATCTTTACACTCACCCTTAAGTAGATCACTTTAAATATCTCAGTAGAGGGCTATTATCTAACATGTACTAATATGAATGTGTAATTGTATTTATTCATTACACCACTAGCGCCCCTCACACACCAAACAACGAGTATACTATATTGATCCCAGTCACAACATTGAAGGAGTGGAGGAGGACAAATGGAAAAAAGCCATTTTATCTGGATATCAATATGCTCATTTGACTCAGAGAGTCATCTACCATCGGTGAGTGGGGGAACACAGGAGGGGAGCACGCCACTGTGGAACCTACACGGAAAAGGAATATTTTCACCTGCACCTATCACTTTATATATGTGCAGTGGCTTTGCTAGGGGGTGGCTTTTGGGGCTATAGCCCCAAATCTCGGGCCCATGGCCCCAAGTCTCTGCAGGGAGCCCCATGGGGAGGAGAGGCTCTCTGGGGACCCTGATGTAAGTGGGGGGCTCTCTGGGGACCCTGATGTAAGTGGGGGGCTCTCTTGGGACCCTGATGCAAGGGGGGCTCTCTGGGACCCTCATGCAAGGGGGAGGCTCTCTCTGGTGACCCTGATGTAAGGGGGATCTCTGGGGACCCTGATGTAAGGGGGGCTCTCTGGGGACCCTGATGTAAGGGGGAGGCTCTCTGGGGACCCTGATGTAAGGGGGCTCTCTGGGGACCCTGATGTAAGGGGGGGCTCTAGGGACCCTGATGTAAGGGAGGCTCTCTGGGGACCCTGATGCAAGGGGGAGGCTCTCTGTGGACCCTGATGTAAGGGGGGCTCTCTGGGGACCCTGATGTAAGTGGGGGTGCTCTCTGGCGATATATATACACACACACGTATATTACTGTATATACATTTTAAAGTTATGTGGATAAGCTATGGGGGTACCTCATCCTAATGAATATATAAAGAAAAGGAACAAGAGGGGGTTCTCCTGGGGACCCTGATGTAATTGTTTTAAATATTTTTTATAATGGGCACAAGGGCCAATTTTTTTAAATATTTAGAACAATCTGTTTAGTATTTAGGCAAAATTTTGTTCAGGTACCGTAATAGTCCGTCAGGTCGGCTAAACCCCCTCTTGTTCCTTTTCTTTATGTACTGTATATACATGTGTATGCCCACCCAAGCGTATGACTTTCTTTACTACGTTGCTATGGGCTCTAGCCCCAGATCTTTTGTAGACCTAACAACACCCCTGTATATGTGTATTTATGGACTTTAAGAACTGTGTTTTGCATTAGTGCACTTGAGATCAATTTATTTTTTCACTTATTCACTTGTTCATAGTTTCATATTTGGATATAAGATTTAGATACATATGTATTTAATTTAGGAGTTTTTAAAAATGTTTTATAAGAGCACAGGAATTTATGCACAAGAGCACTTTATATATTTGAATTCATACATTTTTTTTTATAGTTTTTGATGTATTTATAAGAGCACATGAAATTATGTATGCAATTAGGAGCTGCACTGTGTTTTTAAAGTTGGTACTGTACATGAAGGTTTTTATAACCTATATTACAGCAGCAACCCTATAATTTATAGTTTAGTTTGGACGAACACAGTTAGATTAAAGGGGAGTTCCAGGCCTTTTAAAAGTCAGCAGCTACAAAAAGTGTAGTTGCTGACTTTTAATAAACAGACATTTACCTGTTCCATGGTCCAGCGATGCGCGGGAATGGGGTGTCGCTCCTCTCCCCCTCCTCTTCGCCGGCGCCTCCATTGCCACTCAGGGCACCCGGCCGTGACAGCTTTCGTCTTCACGGCCGGGCACGCACGGCGCATGCGCGAGTCGCGCTGCGCTCCCGGAGTGGATAGGCGATCTCCTGGGACCTGTCACGTGTCCCAGGAGATCGCCTAGAGGGAGGAGCCGCCTTAGACGAAAGGAGGAGTCGCCTAGGCGGTTCCTGGGTGGAAGGAGGAAGTGGGACAGGAAGTCCCCCTCCTAATGAAGCCCCACTCCCCCCCCCCAAAAAAAATGACATGCCAAATGTGGCATGTAAGGGGGTGAGGAGTGCTTAAAGCAGAAGTTCCATTTGTGGGTGGAACTCCGCTTTAACACTGTTACCATAGCACAGGTATATCAGCTAGGGTGCCCACGTGTCCCGGATTGCCCGGGATTGTCCCTGATTTCAGTTTTTTACCCTGATTACAGTGTCCCGGAATGAAGAAAAAAAACACACCACCAGACCAGTCCGCTCCGCCGACTCCGCCCGTCCGCCGCCACCCTTATAAACATGTACACATCTCTCAAACATGACACATCATAGGCTGCCAGGCTGGTTGCTAGGCTAGGGGCCCTGAGGGCTGACATGTGGGCAGTCAATGTGGGCAGTGCACCCGCACCCCGCTGCGGCTGAGAGCAGCGCGCACGCCTCCGAGAGAGAGAGTAGCCAGCCAGCACAGAGTGACACAAGCCAGTGACCAGACAGAGCCACAGTCAGTCACTCACTTACTGCTGGTAAGAAGGATCATCCAGCCTGTGCCCAGTCAGTGCCAGTCCCGGCCCAGGTTAGTGTACTGTACTATGTTACACTCACACTTAGTCCCCCTCCATTCTGCTGCTGTCCCCCTCCATTCTGCTGCCTTACCCCTCCATTCTTCCTCCGTGTCCCCCTCCATTCTGCTGTCCCCCTCTGTTCTTCCTCCGTGCCCCCCTCCGTTCTGCTGTCCCTCTCCGTTCTGCTGTCCCCTCTGTTCTTCCTCCGTGTCCCCCTCCGTTCTTCCTTCGTGTCTTCCTCCTTTTGCTGCTTTCCCCCTCCGTTCTTCCTCTGTGTCCCCCTCCGTTCTGCTTTCCCCCTCTGTTCTTCCTCTGTGTCCCCCTCCATCCCAAAAATTGGCAAAAAAAGGTATCAAAAACATATTTTTTGGGTGTGTGTGCGGGGGGGGGGGGGGGATGTGTCCCTGAATGGCAGTTTGGAAATGTGGTCACCCTAATATCACCATAATATCATAATATGTCTTTCATTTGCTGCATTGTTTCCTTGGTAGACCACTGCATCTTTGGTCCTCAGTGTTGCCGTTTTCTTTGTGCTTCTTCAAAAGAGCTTGTACAGTTTATCTTGAAACCCCAGTCAGCTTTTAAATCTTTCCTGGGGAGAGACCTTGCTGATTAGACATGTGCAATTAGTTTAGTTTTTTTTTGTTTTTGTTTTTTTTTCGTTTTTGTTGTTCGTTCGTTTTCGTACGAATGAACGAATCGTTCCAATCGAACGAATCCGAATAACGAATCGTTCGAATCGTACGAATCGATTAACGAATCGTTCGAATCGATCGAATCCGAAAAACAACGAAAATCCGAAAAACCAAATTAGAAACAAGAATGTACGAATGAAGAAACTCCGAAAAACAAAAAAAGGAACAACGTAAATGAACGAAAAAATTAGTACATTCGTAACTTTTTTTTTTTTGAATTGGTAACTTTCCGTGTCCCTTACAATGGTGCTACTTAACATGCTTCGAATAGATTGAACGAAAAAATTCGTTCATTCGTAACTTTTTTTTTCGATTCGTAACTTTTTTTTTTACGATTCGTAACTATTTTTTTTTCGATTCGTAAATTATTAAAATGTAATAATACATACACATTACATAAAATTATTGAATTATGCTCCGATTACGAATCTAAGAATGTTACGAATGTACGAATAAATACGAAGGCGTCCGAATTTCGAATAAACGAAGAAACGAAAATTAAACTAACGAAAAATCGAATCAACGAAAAAATAACTCTTACGTATGTACGAATCGTTACGAATACGAATACCGACGACTTACGAATGTATGAATCGATACGAATCAACGGAAACGAAAAAAACGAAACGAAAAAAAATGAATTTTTTTCGGAAACGAAAAAAACAAAACGAAAATAAACAAATTTTTTTGTTGTGCACATGTCTACTACATTGTGCCTTGTTGCTGTGCTCAGTCTTGCCATGGTGTATGACTTGTGACATGAAACTGTCTTCCACAACCTCACCTAAGTAGCAGAGTTTGGCTGTTTCTCACCAAGTTTTAAGCCTCCTACACAGATCAGATAAAGTGACCTTCACGCTAATTTAAAAACTAGAAATGTCCACTAGAACTCACAACTATGTGATCAGTGTGATAACTGATAATAAATAAATATAAAGTGCATAAGCTGTTCAAACGCCAGCTGGAAAGTGCTATATGGGTGCAGAATGATAATTCTTGCGAAAAAGCAGCAAAATCTAATGGTGTACACAATCCCACAGATAAAAATAAAATAAAAGTGATTTTGCGCTAAATAGGCACGCACCTAAATAGTATGCAATAATAAAATAATAAATTCATACGCAAAGGATAATGTCATACAATGAAATTCCACCTAAAAGTGATAAAAAATATATATGACACATTTAAACGTGATAAAAAGTGTGAATATTGGTGAATCATAAATAATGGTGAACCATAAATAAATCAGAAAGCAGTGCAATAAAAGTCCAAGTGGCAAGCTGCCTTTAAATAATCCAAAGCACTGGTGGCGGGAAAATCAATAGAAATAGATAAAAAAAATATATATATAAATGAGTCCGAGAGTGATAAAACAGTCACTGTAGCAGCTGAGATCAAACTCTCTGTATCATCAGTGATAATCTAAGAAGTGGAGAGTGTTGAGTGGGGGAGGTCTAATCCGTAACTATGCTCACAGAACTCTCACCTCCAAAAAACTTGTAAGTGGCATATATATAGGATCTAGGCTGACTCCTCTCCTCCGTTCTCTCTCCAAGCTGGCTGATTCCTTTTCCCAAAGTTCGGCTGGCTTCCTATGACCCGTGATCCTTGCCGCCACTAGCGGGTAAATAACGCGCCAGCAATGGGGGTAAGATAAAGAAAAAAGCCTCTAATGGTGAAGTTTGTCTAACAATATAAAGTTTATTTATAAAAAACAGATGGACCCCTACATAAAAGCAAAAAAATGGCGATCGAGCGCCAATCTCACAACACTTCCGGTATCATGGGTGCATACGTCCACATCCGGCCATTCCCTGCGCGTTACGTCATCCACGTCCCCCACTCAACACTCTCCACTTCTTAGATTATCACTGATGATACAGAGAGTTTGATCTCAGCTGCTACAGTGACTGTTTTATCACTCTTGGACTCATTTATATATATATTTTTATCTATTTCTATTGATTGTCCCGCCACCAGTGCTTTGGATTATTTAACGGCAGCTTGCCACTTGGACTTTTATTGCACTGCTTTCTGATTTATTTATAATTCACCAATATTCACACTTTTTATCACGTTTAAATGTATCATATATATTTTTTATCACTTTTAGGTGGAATTTCATTGTATGACATTATCATTTGCGTATGAATTCATTATTTTATTATTGCATACTATTCAGGTGCGTGCCTATTTAGCGCGAAATCACTTTAATTTTATTTTTAAGGCCCCTACACAACTGTTTCTGTCTTAGTTAATGAATGTGCGATATACATTTGAAATTGATAATCATTATCACCTGCTTGGTATAATTGGCTAATCATACCCCTGACCCAGATCCTACAAAATATCTGACTTTGTGCAAGTGTACAAAGTGTGCAAGTGTAAGAATTGATGCTGGTTTAAAGCCGAAGGGTAGTCACACCAAATACTGATTTGATTTAGATTTTTCTTCTGATCCCTCACTTTACATTTTGTAATTCATAAAAATAAACAATTCAAATATATATTTTTGAAAGTACTCTACCTTTAAGTACACCTTTGTATTATGATATACTGTATGTGCCATGTGCTTCCAAGTGCATATCATTTTATCTAGATACCCCTAAAAAGTTTAGGCATGGACATACCGCCCAACTTTTTGAGATGGGAATGAGGGACACCTATCATCAAATATATGCAGGCATAGTACACACCCCCCTGCCACGCCCCCTTAAAGGAGAATTGTACAAAAAAACAAGATTGGTTAAACACACAAGTGCTTTTTTTACCACTATTATTCCTTTATATTGGCTTTTGGAATTTACAAATGCAGCAATTTAGAAATCAGATGAAAGGTTTAGCGCTAGAAAACACTTTTTGAAAGATAAAAATGCATTTTATATACATCTATATAGATCAGACCAGCATGAGGAGGAATGAGGGACATTGCTTGAAATCAGGGACAGTCCCTTGAAATCAGGGACAGTTGGGAGCTCTGCATTGATTTTCAGGCACCCTGTAAACATACCTCCCAAATTTCTGGCATGAAGAAGGACACATTTTAGTACAAAGTATATATGCCAGTCCAAAAGAACTGTCCCTGTATTTGAATAACTTGATAGCTTGGACCTTGAAGAAGGGGGTACACCCCGAAAAACTTATAAAAAAACAAATATTTGGATGTTGGTGCAAATAATAAAAGTATCACAGACAGTACTCAAACGTATTTAAACAGGACCCCACACATGGGGAACGACTTGTCATGTTACTTTGCAGTCCCAAATCGTGGGACAAGTCGTATAAGTGTGAAAGGGGCCTTAGGCCCAGCTGTCATTTTTACATATAAATGCTGAAGAGGAGCCACATGATCTGAGATCCTCACATGGCGATTGAGCGCCAATCTCACAACACTTCCGGTATCATGGGTGCATACGTCCACATCCGGCCACTCCCTACGCGTTACATCATCCAGGTGACTTCATCAGGGGGGGCTTTATCTTACCCCCATTGCTGGCGAGTTATTTACCCGCTAGTGGCGGCCAGGATCAAGGGCCATAGGAAGCCAGCCGAACTTTGGGAAAAGGAATCAGCCAGCTTGGAGAGAGAGCGGAGGAGAGGAGTCAGCCTAGATCCTTGGAGAGAGAGCGGAGGAGAGGAGTCAGCCTAGATCAGTGGTTCTTAACCTCAGTCCTCATTATCCCCCACCAGGCCATGTTTTGGGAATTTCCCTTAGATAAAATAGCTGTCCAAAATACCAAGCCATTGACTTAGATTTAAAGCATCTGTGCAAGATAAAAGGAAAGCCTGCAAACATGGCCTGGTGGGGGGTAATGAGGACTGAGGTTAAGAACCACTGGCCTAGATCCTATCTATATGCCACTTACAAGTTTTTTGGAGGTGAGAGTTCTGTGAGCATAGTTACGGATTAGACCTCCCCCACTCAACACTCTCCACTTCTTAGATTATCACTGATGATACAGAGAGTTTGATCTCAGCTGCTACAGTGACTGTTTTATCACTCTCTGACTCATTTATATATATATATTTTTATCTATTTCTATTGATTGTCCCGCCACCAGTGCTTTGGATTATTTAACGGCAGCTTGCCACTTGGACTTTTATTGCACTGCTTTCTGATTTATTTATAATTCACCAATTTTCACACTTTTTATCACGTTTAAATGTGTCATATATATTTTTTATCACTTTTAGGTGGAATTTCATTGTATGACATTATCATTTGCGTATGAATTTATTATTGCATACTATTTAGGTGCGTGCCTATTTAGGGCAAAATCACTTTTATTCTATTTTTAAGGCCCCTACACAACTGTTTCTGTCTTAGTTAATGACTGTGCGATATACATTTGAAATTGATAATCATTAGCACCTGCTTGGTATAATTGGCTAATCATACACCTGACCCAGATCCTACAAAATATCTGACTGTCCCTTACAATAGTGCTGCTTAACGTGCTTCGAAAAGATTGAACGAAAAAAATTTGTACATTCGTAACTTTTTTTTACGATTCGTAACTTTTTTTTTTGATTCGTAACTTTTCTTTTTTTTGTTGAATTGGTAATTTTCCGTGTCCCTTACAATGGTGCTGCTTAACGTGCTTCGAATAGATTGAACGAAAAAATTCGTACATTCGTAACTTTTTTTTTCGATTCGTAACTTTTGAGCGTAACTATTTGGATGTTGGTGCAAATAATAAAAAGTATCACAGACAGTACTCAAACGTATTTAAACAGGACCCCATAGTCCTAACATAGAAGTGGCTGCTGCCGGGCTAAGGTGTGCGCCATGGCAGTAAATGAGTGGCTGTAGGACCAAGCAGTCACCATAGAAGTCAATAAGCGACCTTTAGGCCCCTTTCACACTTGTGCAATTTCAAAGTCGCGCGATTTTACCGCGATTTTTGCCGCGATTTCAAGGAATGCCTGTGTAAATGGCATCAAAATCGTACCAAAGTAGTGCGGGACTTTGAAGTTGGAACAATCGTACTAATATGAATGGCTGTCATTGGAAATCATGGGGAACGACTTGTCATACAACTTTGCAGTCCCAAATCGTGGGACAAGTCTTATAAGTGTGAAAGGGGCCTTAGGCCCAGCTGTCATTTTTACATATAAATGCTGAAGAGGAGCCACATGATCTGAGATCCTCACATTTAAAAAAAATATCAACTTTGATGTCTACAAGTGAGTCATATCGAGGTCTGCTAATAACCGACCCAAACCTTATTTTTGGTCTCTCGGAAGTTTCTTTTTAAGTCAATTACATTAAAAAAATGCCTTTTATTCAGACTGACCATGCCACTTATTAAAATCAGGCATGCCTACTTCATCACTCTCTAGGCCTGGTGATAAATCCAGTGGTTATGTCACATACCACCTCCCAGGTCTTCTATCTTCTTCAGGAGGAGGAGGGTCCTTCTCTGTTGGTGCCTAAGTGACATGAATACTTCCTATTGCCTGTCCAGCAGCAGGGTTCTCCCTGTCTCTACAAGACCGAATGGTGTGATGATGACAAAGAGAAAACCCATCAGTGTGGGCACAGATTGTCCAATAATTTGAAGGGGTTTATGCAACAAAATGCAAAGAAACGTGCGTTTCCCTTACACACGAAAAATGTGCTACAAACGCACATCATGCTTGTTCTGCCATTAATCAATAGCCCCCCAAACGCGGTTAATAGACGCATGCAAAGAACAATACGAGCAGGAACACGCCTTCATGCTATGCGAAGTGTGAATGGGGTCAAGTGCTGTGATAAATAACACTGTATAACTCCACTGGTAGTTCAGCACTAGTAATTGTAACTGCTCTCTGTGTACCCATTGGAGAGATTTACCCTAATTTGTTGTCTAGCTGATGAATGATGGAACAAAACAATTAGATCCCTGAACATGTGGTCAGTGGCAGCACAGCAATTGATTTGTATGATGTAGTGACAGCTTCTCCTATTCGCACACTGTGTCAGCATTTATAACTGCCAGCAAGAATCTACAAACCATTTGTGCCCATGTAACTGTGGCCTAAGATGTTAGAATGTTGGATTTATGAGGCTGTTCATATAGTCTAATCTTTATGACAAAATCATAAATGTGCCTGAACCATCCATGTATAGTGCTCCCCCTAAGAGGGCTGCTGATTTATCCCGAACCCTTTTCCCAGTTTATAGTGATAGCAGCCAGGCACACGCACACAGTCACTCTTCTGGCTCAGGGAACAGCCTAGAGGTTGATTTTTTTAAGATTTATAGCTGAATAACTTGGCTAGGGCATGGGGATCTGTGTAAAGCCCCATACACATGGTCGGACAATCCGCGGACCAGGTCGGTCGGATCCTGTCCATCATACTTTGTCCGATGTTGGTTTTGCGTACACACGGTCGGACAAAGTTGTCGGAAAATCAGATCATTCTGAACGTGGTGACGTTTGTTGCCTACGACGGGACTACATAGAGGCTAGTAGCCAATAGCTTTGGTCTTGTAATGTGATCTGAGCATGCGTAGCACTTTGTCCGGTCGGACAACCGTACACACGATCGGAATTGGTGTGATCGGACCGTGTTGTCGGCAAATCTTTCCAGCAGGAGATAAGACTTTGTC
This sequence comes from Lithobates sylvaticus, assembly GCA_028564925.1. Taxonomy (NCBI): domain Eukaryota; kingdom Metazoa; phylum Chordata; class Amphibia; order Anura; family Ranidae; genus Lithobates; species Lithobates sylvaticus. Next base: position 236,551,111 of record CM053032.1, read on the forward strand.
CGTCGGACAATCCGACGTACACTGTCCGATGGTGCATACACACGGTCTGATTTTTCAACAACATTGTCCGATCGGACAGAATCCATGAAAAAGTCCGACCGTGTGTATGGGGCTTTATACTCCATGAACACTGAGCAATAGGTTGAGGATACTTTTCACCAGGGCCGGGACAAGTGGTGGGCAGAAGGTGCGACTGCCCTGGGCACTGTGGTATCATATAAGGTATGTGGGTGTGTGGGGGGCAAGGGAGAACTGGGGAGGGGATTTGTGTTGGAAGGGGAATTTTTGGGGTGGCAGAGGGTAAGTATTGTTCTAGGAGGGGAAAATTGGGGGGGGGGGGGTGCTAAGAGTGGTGATTTAGGGGATTTGTTTTGGGAGGGGTTATTTATGGGTTGACAGGGGGTAGGTATTGTTCTAGGAGGGGGCATTTTGGGGGGGGGATGCTAAGAGTGGTGATTTAGGGGATTTGTGTTGGGAGGGGGGATTTGTGGGGTGGCAGGGGGTAGGTATTGTTCTAGGGGGGGGGACATTTTTGCTGGGGGGATTTGAAGTGGGGGGGGGGAAGATTTGTACTACGAGGGGGAATTTTCAGGGTAGTGAATTTGTGTTAGGAGGGGTGAGTTTTTTTTCATCTGAGCTGGGGGGATTTGGGGGGTGGGGGGCAAAGATTTGTGCTGAGAGGGGGGATTTCAGCAGGGGAGCAGATTTGTACTGGGAGGAGGGGGGAATTTATGCTTAGGGGGTAAGCTTGCAGAATAGTGCTCAGTGTTTTTGGGGGGGAAATTTTGCTGACGCATAATGCTCATACATCTTGGGGGAGGGGGCACAGTTTGGCATGTTCGCCCTGGGCTCTAGATGACCTTGTTCCAGCACTGCTTTTCACCGTGATATTGCTTCTTAGTATAATTCCTCTATCAAAAGGCCCATACATGGACCCCGCTGTCCCCTCAAAATAACTCAACACACAGCCATTATTCTCTAAACTGCTAGCAACAGAAGTGAGTACACCCCCAAGTGAAAATGTCCAAATTGGGCCCTAAAGTGTCAATATTTTGTATGGCCACCATTATTTTCCAGCACTGCCTTAATCCTCTTGGGCATGGAGTTCACCAGAGCTTCACAGGTTGCCACTGGAGTCCTCTTCCCCTCCTCCATGATGACATCACGGAGCTGGTGGATGTTAGAGACCTTGTGCTCCTCCACCTTCTGTTTGAGGATGCCCCACAGATGCTCAAAAGGGTTTAGGTCTGGAGACATGCTTGGCCAGACCATCACCTTTACCCTCAGCTTCTTTAGCAAGGCAGTGGTCTCCAATGGGAGGGGATCATGCTCTGCTTCAGTATGTCACAGTACATGTTGGCATTCATGGTTCCCTCAATGAACTGTAGCTCCCCAGTGCCAGCAGCACTCATGTAGCCCCAGACCATGACACTCCCACCAACATGCTTGACTGTAGGCAAGACACACTTGTCTTTGTACTCCTCACCTGGTTGCTGCCACACACGCTTGCCACCATCTGAACCAAATAAGTTTATCTTGGTCTCATCAGACCACAGGACATGGTTCCAGTAATTTATGTCCTTAGTCTGCTTGTCTTCAGCAAACTGTTTGCGGGCTTTCTTGTGCATCATCTTTAGAAGAGGCTTCCTTCTGGGATGACAGCCATGCAGACCAATTTGATGCAGTGTGCGGTGTATGGTCTGAGCACTGACAGGCTGACCCCCCCCACCCCTTCAACCTTTGCAGCAATGCTGGCAGCACTCATACGTCTATTTCCCAAAGACAACCTCTGGATATGACTCTGAACACGTGCACTCAACTTCTTTGGTCGACCATGGCGAGGCCTGTTCTGAGTGGAACCTGTCCTGTTAAACCGCTGTATGGTCTTGGCCACCGTGCTGCAGCTCAGTTTCGGGGTCTTGGCAATCTTCTTATAGCCTAGGCCATCTTTATGTAGAGCAACAGTTATTTTTTTCAGATGCTTAGAGAGTTCTTAGCCATGAGATGCCCCGTTGAACTTCCAGTGACTAGTATGAGAGCTATAACACCAAATTTTAACACACCTGCTCCCCATGCACACCTGAGACCTTGTAACACTAATGAGTCACATGACACAAGGGAGGGAAAATGGCTAATTGGGCCCAATTTGGACATTTTCACTTATGGGGTGTACTTACTTTTGTTGCCAGCGGTTTAGACATTAATGTCTGTGTGTTGATTTATTTTGAGGGGACAGAAAATTTACACTGTTATACAAGCTGTACACTCACTACTTTACATTGTAGCAAAGTGTCATTTCATCAGTGTTGTCACATAAAAAGATATATAAAATATTTACACAAATGTTAGGGGTGTACTCACTTTTGTTCGATACTGTATATAGGGCCGTCAATTTACACAGTGCTTTACATGTACATTCACATCAATCCCTGCCCTCAAGGAGCTTACAATCTAAGGTCCCTAACTCTCATTCACACATATACTACAGTGGTGTGAAAAAGTGTTTGCCCCCTTCCTCATTTCCTGTTCCTTTGCATGTTTGTCACACTTAAGTGTTTCGGAACATCAAACCAATTTAAACAATAGTCAAGGACAACACAAGTAAACACAAAATGCAATTTGTAAATGAAGGTGTTTATTATTAAAGGTGAAAAAAAATCCAAACCATCATGGCCCTGTGTGAAAAAGTGATTGCCCCCTAAACCTAATAACTGGTTGGGCCACCCTTAGCAGCAACAACTGCAACCAAGCGTTTGCGATAACGTGCAATGAGGCTTTTACAGCGTCCTGGAGGAATTTTGGCCCACTCATCTTTGCAGAATTGTCCTAATTCAGTTACATTAGAGGGTTTTCGAGCATGAACGGCCTTTTTAAGGTCATACCACAACATCTCAATAGGATTCAGGTCAGGACTTTGGCTAGGCCACTCCAAAGTCTTCATTTTGTTTTTCTTCAGCCATTCGGTGGTGGACTTGCTGGTGTGTTTAGGATCATTGTCCTGCTGCAGAACCCAAGTTCGTTTCAGCTTGAGTACACGAACAGATGGTCGGACATTCTCCTTCAGGATCTCTTGGTAGACAGCAGAATTCATAGTTCCTTTTATCACGGCAAGTCTTCCAGGTCCTGAAGCAGCAAAACAGCCCCAGACCATCACACTACCACCACCATATTTTACTGTTGGTATAATGTTCTTTTTCTGAAATGCAGTGTTCCTTCTACGCCAGATATACTTGGACACACACCTTCCAAAGAGTTCCACTTTTGTCTCATCGGTCCACAGAATGTTGTCCCAAAAGTCTTGGGGATCATCAAGATGTGTTGTGGAGAAATTGAGACGAGCTTTGATGTTCTTTTTGCTCAGCAGTGGTTTTCTCCTTGGAACTCTGCCATGCAGGCCATTTTTGCCCAGTCATTTCCTGATGGTGGAGGCATGAACGCTGACCTTAACTGAGGCAAGTGAGGCCTGCAGTTCCTTGGACGTTGTTGTGGGGTCTTTTGTGACCTCTTGGATGAGTCGTCGCTGCGCTCTTGGGGTAATTTTGGGCGGCCGGCCATTCTTGGGAAGGTTCACCACTGTTCCATGTCTTCGCCATTTGTGGATAATAGCTCTCACTGTGGTTCGCTGGATTCCCAAAGCTTTGGAAATGGCTTTATAACCCTTTCCAGACTGATAGATCTCAATTACTTTCTTTCTCAATTGTTCCTGAATTTCTTTGGGTCTCGGCATGATGTGTAGCTTTTAAGGATCTTCTGGTGGACCTTACTGTGTCAAGCAGCTCCTATTTAAGTGATGCCTTGATTGTGAACAGGTGTGGCAATAATCAGGCCTGGGTGTGGCTAGAGAAATTGAACTCAGGTGTGGACAACCACAGTTATAGTATGTTTTAACAAGGGGGGCAATCACTTTTTCACACAGGGCCATGATGGTTTGGATTTTTTTTCACCTTTAATAATAAACACCTTCATTTACAAATTGCATTTTGTGTTTACTTGTGTTGTCCTTGACTATTGTTTAAATTGGTTTGATGTTCCGAAACACTTAAGTGTGACAAACATGCAAAGGAACAGGAAATGAGGAAGGGGGCAAACACTTTTTCACACCACTGTATAACTATAATATACTAATTTACCTACCAGCATGTCTTTGGAGTGTGGGAGGAAACCTATGCATGCACAGGGAGAACATACAAATTTCAGGTAGATATTGCCGTGGTTGGGATTAGAACCGATGACCCCAGTGCTGCTAAGCAGAAGTGCTAACTACTTATAGTAGTGCCCGGTTATCACATTTCCTCTCTTCACTACCTTTGACCAAGATTATTAACCACATACCCACTGGGCAGTTAAACCCCCTTCCTAACCAGACCAATTTTCAGCTTTCGGTGCTCTCACACTTTGAATGACAATTACTCCGTCATGCAACACTGTACCCAAATGAATTTTGTGTCCTTTTTTTCACACAAATGGAGCTTTCTTTTGGTGGTATTTAATCACCGCTGGGTTTTTTATTTTTTTGCGCTATAAATCAAAAAATACTGAAAATTCGGTAAAAAATAAATAAAAATTCTTTGTTTCTATTAAAAATTATTGCAGAGTATTGGCAGAGTATTACAGTGTTGCACAGTGGTGGCAGAGCATTGCACAGTGGTGGCAGAGCGTTGCACAGTGGTGGCAGAGCATTGCACAGTGGTGGCAGAGCATTGCACAGTGGTGGCAGAGCGTTGCACAGTGGTGGCAGAGCGTTGCACAGTGGTGGCAGAGCATTGCACAGTGGTGGCAGAGTATTGCACAGTGGTGGCAGAGCATTGCACAGTGGTTGCAGAGCGTTGCACAGTGGTGGCAGAGTATTGCACAGTGGTGGCAGAGCGTTGCACAGTGGTTGCAGAGCGTTGCACAGTGGTGGCAGAGCGTTGCACAGTGGTGGCAGAGTATTGCACAGTGGTGGCAGAGCGTTGCACAGTGGTGGCAGAGCGTTGCACAGTGGTGGCAGAGTATTGCACAGTGGGGGCAGAGCATTGCACAGTGGTGGCAGAGTATTGCACAGTGGGGGCAGAGTATTGCACAGTGGTGGCAGAGCATTGCACAGTGGTGGCAGAGTATTGCACAGTGGGGGCAGAGCATTGCACAGTGGGGGCAGAGCATTGCACAGTGGTGGCAGAGCATTGCAGTGGTGGCAGAGCATTGCACAGTGGGGGCAGAGCATTGCACAGTGGTGGCAGAGCATTGCACAGTGGTGGCAGAGCATTACACAGTGATTGCAGAGCATTGCACAGCGGTGGCATTGTATTGGCCAGCGCTGTGGGCACTACACATCCAGCCCACAGCGCTGGCCCCATCTCTCCCCCTCTCCGCTTCTCCCCTCTCTGTACCGATCGGTACAGAGAGGGGAGGGAGGAACCGGCGTCATGACGTGACGCCGGTTTGTGTACATGTGATCGCTCCGTCATTTGACGGAGCGATCACGTGGTAAACGGCCGCTATCAGCGGCTGTTTACCGTGATCCGTGATGCGCCGGGTCCTCGGGACCCGGCGGTCACGGATGTTCCCGAGTGCGCGCCCCAGGGGGCGCGCGGGAGCATGTTTCTGGGAGGACGTCCGTAGGACGTCCACTTAGAACAAGCCGACCGCGCTGTGGCCGTCTTTCGACTATAGCGCGGTCGGCATGTGGTTAACCGATGCATTGTACCTTGCAAGCAGGAATGCTTTAAATCAAAACCCGAAACCTATCCATTTTCTATAAATGATTACTCTCTAAAGACTGTGAATCCCCACTTCCTTTCCTTGAAAAATGAGGACTGGACCTAAACTTACACTTAATGTCTGAAGGGAGATCCAAAATCCATATCTTATCTGTGAAATCCCCTATTAATAATACATACCAGGAGTGTGAATATTAGATATTAACACAATGATTTAGGACCCTCCACACACTTCATTATTTTTCTCTAAACTCAACTGATCTTTGTTGGTGTTGTGGCTCCTCGTTTGCAGACATGTCTTCTGGTCTTGCCCCAAACTATCAAATTTTTGGGATGAGGTCCAAACCATTATGCATAAATTTGCTGCCGTTACAGTTCCAAAAGACCCTGCTTGCTTTTTCTTGCCTCATAATTCCCTTCCTTAGAAAGAAGTTATGCATTTGGTAAACCCAACTCATGTTTTGCTTCCCTCTGAGGAAGGACTCACCCACCCACAATACAACAATAGTTTAGTATAATAAATTACATTAAAATATGAAGAACCTTACCAAATCGCTTAAGGGCACTACTAAAAGATTTCGTAACACTTGGCTTCATTGGATAAACTTTACCAAAATGGAGGAATTTAAATGTTAGTGTAATTTGAGAGACGGGGCCCCAAAGTCGGTTGGAAAATGTCATTCTCTGCTGCAGAAAAGTGCTTGACATTTTCCGACCCGACTTTGGGACCCCGTATTTGGGGGCCCCTTGGTGCTAGGAACCCCAAATTTGGTGTGCACAGTGGAACTAGCACTACAACATATCCAATGGGGTGGTAGGAACCCCAAATTTGGTGTGCAAACACAGTGAAACTAGCACTACAACATATCCAATGGGGTGGTAGGAACCCCAAATTTGGTGTGCAAACACAGTGGAACTAGTAATACAACATATCCAAAGATGGGGTTCCTAGCACTAAGTGGCCCGAGATATAGGGCCCCAAAGTAGGTCAACCGTGTCCATGTGCAGTAATGTCATTTTGGGACCCTTTGGGTTCAGAGACCCCAAATGCAGCTAGGGGACATCTAGGAACCCTTAACTACCAAGTTTGAAGTTCGGGGAACCTATGGCTGCAAATGGGCACAGTGAGGCTGCAAGTGGGCACAGTGAGGCTGCAAATGGGCATTGTTGACCCTCTTTTGCACTTACAGTAGCTGCGCATTTCTCACCCTAGGCTTATACTCGAGTCAATACGTTTTCCCAGTTTTCTGTGGTAAAATTAGGTGCCTCGGCTTATATTCGGGTCGGCTTATACTCGAGTATATACGGTATGTTTGTAATATTGTATGAATATTTTTGTTATTTTATTGAATTTTGTTAAGCCCTGAATACATTATACTAAATAAAGTTTGATATACATTGCTGATACCTATCCTTTTCCCATATGTACTAAAAATACATTAAAATACAGAAATCATAAGTAAAAAAAAAAATTCCATGTCAAATGTTAGCTGAAAGCCAATTTAATATAATATTTATTTTCTGCAACAACATGTTTATGAAAACATGGATCTCTTTTTTTTTTTTTTTCTTAAACATTTTTCAATTAAATAAAAAATAGCACCTATTAATATAGCAAAAATGTCTCTAAACTTCTGAACCGATTACAATTATTATAATTTAACATCAGCACTTTAAAATATCCGCTGTTTTTAAATTTTAATACATGTTACAAAATATATACACACAATAACAACATGGATTCCACTTGATGTCTGAAAATAAAAATAAAGTACATCCCAAACAAGGCAAAGCTTGTTCTGCAACATTTTTTTTTTTTTTTAATTCATCGTAAAAACATGATGGTTTTATATGCACCATATACATTGGGCTAGGAATGGTTATCACAAAAATAGATGATCCTTTCATATAAATAAAGGTTTACTGAAATGGTGGACTGAGCAGTTAAAAAAAAAAAAGGACTTGTAGTGGTGAAAATATTGATGTAGCCAGTACATATAGAGATCGGGATTAATTCTGCCAAAGCCGTTAGCACCTTGGTTAATAAAAAGGGATGTGTCAGGTACCTAGAAGAGAGGAGGCTGTTTTGCTGCCCTAAAAGTCAAGTTTCTGATGCAAATTGTAAAGAGGTTCTCCAAACTTTTTTTGTGGTATAGACCATGGACCTTCAGAAGACATAATGTGTGTGTGTGAGTGTATATGTGTTTATGTATGTGTATAATTTTTTATTTATTTTTGCAAATTTGCAAAGAGAAGGAAAGAAAGAAAAGAAAATTAAAGGATGGACTTTCCTATTCTTTAAAGAGGAAGTAAACCCTGATGGGTTTTACTTCCTCTTTATTCCCCTGCAAAGTAAAAGCATAATGGGCAAGTATGCATTGCATACAAGCCCATTATGTGCCACTTACCTGAAAACGAAATAATCCAGCAAACAACTCCGCGCTTAGGAGCAAGTAGTGTAGGTGTGCAGCCTTTCCAAAAAATGGCCCCCTAGAGGACAATTTTAAATAGTAGATGCAGGATAAGGAAAATTTGGCGCTACCTGTAGATCCAAGTGTAATGTACTAAAGGGTTAATAAACAGGGGAGAGTAGAAGTGTGGGGTGGATACCTCATCACTAAGGGTTTGCCCCCTTCCCCTTATCCCCCTTTTTCACCACAGTTCATTTACACTGCATAGGAGGGGAGTATACGGTGGTGTCGCCAGGCATATAGGTGCACACTTCTACTCTCCCCTGTTTATTAACCCTTTAGTACCTTACACTTGGATCTACAGGTAGCGCCAAATCTTCCTTATCCTGCATCTACCTGAAAACGAAGCCCACGATGTCCGTGATGTCCCCGCTGGTGGCTGCGTCCATCTTCACCCCTTTTTCTTCTGGGGCTGTGGCTCTCTGACTGGCCGGAGTCGCGTGACGTCACTCCTGTGCATGCACGCAGGAGCCGACAGGCCCTATAGAAACGGCATGATTGTGCACTCTCTTTAGTGTGCATGCGCCATTGAGGTTAGTGCACTGTAGGTTTCTTCCTTAGTTGAATCTGTTTGTAAGTCGGAACAGGTACATTTTTTAAGTGTAGCTCCAGCCAAAAAACGATTTTTACGCTTTTTGGATAGCATAGGGAAGGGTTAACTCCCCTGTAACATTTGTTTTGCTGTCTGTGCCCCTGTTCAGAAGATTTCACCTCACTTTCTATCCCAATGACATTTGGATTTTGAAAATTTTGAGTTGTTGTGGAAGCAAGCCTTGGTGATAAAGCATCAGTGGAGACACCTTTTTCCCATAATAACTCTTACAGGAGAGAATTTCCCTTCCTAGGAGAAGATTTCCTCTAACTTCCTGTTGTCTCCCTCCGTTTGTAAGTAGGAGTCGTTTGTAAGTCGGATGTTTGTAAGTAGGGGACCCCCTGTATAGTAAATATGGTAAAAGTGGTCTGTAAGGGTTTACAACCACTTTAATGCTCAAAGTGTAAAAACATTTAAAATTAACCTTTTGAAAGCTTGATGTAGAATAGATTTTGGGTAGAGTAAGGAATAGTTTTAACCCTTGTTAGTTTTTTTTTGCATTGTGTCCTATTGGGGAGATTCACTTTCACTCCCAGTCCCACAGCCAAAACAGGAAGGAAGAGGATTCCCTCCAAATTGGGGGTAATCCTTGGCTGCCACCAGATCTATTGTCCCCACTGGAAGGTGTTCTATCTATTCCTGTTCTGGTTTACTCTCAGTAATAAACAAGAGGTTCAGTGTTGGGACCCTTACTTTTTAATATCTTTATAAATGATATTGGGTCTGGATCAAAAGTAACATTTCCATCTTTGCAGATGACACCAAGCTATGCAGTGGAATAACGTCCTTACAGGAGGTCTCCAATTTACAAGCCAACCTCAATGCTCTGTCTAATTGGGCGACTATGTGGCAGATGAGGTTTAATGTTGATAAATGTAAAGTTATGAACTTGGGGGCTAAGAATATGCATGTATCATACATACTAGGGGGAGTACAACTGGGGGGATCCGTAGTGGAGGATCTGGGGGTTTTGGTAGATCATAAGCTCAATAATAACATGCAATGCCAAGCTGCAGTTTCCAAAGCGAGCAAAGTCCTTTCTTGTATTAAGAGAGGTATGGACTCCAGAGAGAGATATAATTTTGCCCCTGTTCAAATCATTAGTAAGACCTCATCTGGAATATGGAGTTCAGTTTTGGGCACCAGTTCGCAAAAAGGATATCGGGGAACTGGAGAAAGTGTAGAGAAGGGCAACCAAACTGATAAGAGGCATGGAGGAGCTCAGCTATGAGGAAAGATTAGAGGAACTGAATTTATTCACTCTTGATAAGAGGAGATAAAGGGGGGATATGATCAACATGTACAAATATATAAGGGGTCCATATAGTGAACTTGGTGTTGAGTTATTCACTTTACGGTCAACACAGAGGACAAGGGGGCACTCTTTACGTCTAGAGGAAAAGAGATTTTATCTCCAAATACGGAAAGGTTTCTTCACAGTAAGAGCTGTGAAAATGTGGAATAGACTCCCTGCAGAGGTGGTTCTGGCCAGCTCAGTAGATTGCTTTAAGAAAGCCCTGGATACTTTCCTAAATGTACATAATATAACGGGGTACCAACATTTATAGGTAAAGTTGATCCGGGGAAAATCCGATTGCCTCTCGGGGGATCAGGAAGGATTTTTTTCCCCTGCTGTAGCAAATTGGATCATGCTCTGCTGGGGTTTTTCACCTTCCTCTGGATCAACTGTGAGTGTAGAATTGGGTATATGGGATTGTATGATATTGTTTTATTTTTTTTTAATTTTTTTTTTGTGGTTGAACTGGATGGACTTGTGTCTTTTTCAACCTGACTAACTATGTAACTATGTAACAAACAGGGAGGTTGAATCTCAGTGGGGACAAAGACAGCAATAAAAACCTGACCGGTTTTGTAATCCCTCTCCACTCTATCCAAAATAAAAAAAAAAGTTATACTTGAAATGCAGGGAAGGGACTAGAGAAGGCTGACATATCGGACAGACAGTATAGACCTACAGCTGGTATGTAAAGGAAAATGTTGGTCATGATGGGCCTACTTGACCTCATGGCCCACGAGCAGTTTCTCACTTGAAGAGCAGTTGCCCCATTTGCACCCCATGCAGTTATGTTCTAGACCCATTACAATGGTGTCACTAATTCCTAGACATTTATTAGGTTGGATATTTTTCTCTATGCAGCAAAACAACCTCCTCCAGTCTGGATTACAGGAACACTTAGAAGCACCGGGCAACACATAAGAGGTAGGGTATCACCTAAAGAGGTATTTGTCCACAAAGGACCAGAATCCGACTTAGTGTTTCATCCCTTTGCTGTCTCTGGGCACGCTGATTCTTTCTTACCAAAAAGGAGACAATAAACAAGAAAATTTGCTTTCAACCATGTTATTGCACTTCTTGGAGCCGTAACCAGTACTGCTCCAGGGCAAGCTAACTGCTTCCTCGAAGGGGACTTGTACAGTGCTTTTCACTTGTTCATATTCAAACTCAAAGTTTTATTTATACAAAAACATCAATGATTATTTAAAAAAAAATTAAATACTCTATCAATATTGAAGTTCTTTCTAAAATGCCATACGTCCTTCTTAGGAGGAAGTCTCTTCTGGCTTCTTTAGAAGATGGCACATTGATTTGTGACGCAGTTGCCAAAACTGCTACCTTCTTAAATGTTAATGCTCTTTATAGAAAAGAGACTTGCACTAAGCAGGTGCCCCCAAGGCATCTGTACTGCTTTCAGAGGAAGCAGACGGGACCGTTTTCTATGTAATGCTGTCCTTTCTGGGGAGGAGACAATCGAGACATTTCAACGACCGGAAGTTGATTTGTTTCATGGGTGTGAAACGTGAACTGTGTCTTGTGCCAGCTGCCATCTTGTATCTGCAAAGAACAAAGATTTTCAGTAAAGATAAATGCCAAGCCTAATGAAAAGCAAGAAATGGATTAAACTGCTAACACTAAATATAACCAATTAAAGTGAATGTTAATGAAAAAAAAAAAACATAATTTTAAAAATGTTTTTTGTTAGTCCTATTTTAAATTTTTTTGCAATGCAATGAGTCTGCAGTTCCGTAGTCAGCTTGATTGACATGTCCATAGCCTAGCCTGCACTACCATCAAGCTCCCGTGCCCTAGCCATTAGTCACACCAATGGCAGCAGAGCAGAAGTCCCTGTTCCCAAGCTGTGGAGAGAAGAGAGGAAGTGAACGGTCATGTGACTGCTGATTTAAGCAACGGTATTTCCTGTATTTTTTTTTTTTATAAATATTAATGGGGTGACATGCTTAGTAATGGTCTATGGTGTAATATGAATAATTTGAATTAGATTGTATTTATATAAAATTTAATGAACACATTAAGGGGTGTATTTATAAAAAACATTTGCAAAGTTGTTTGTCCATCGAAACTGCATGGAAATTAGTTCTGTGAACATGTGGCAACATCGAATGTTCTCTGGCTATATTCTCTGCATTTTAAACATGTGAATGTGATAAATACCGCATTATGACCATTAGATGGCGCTATCATAGGAAATAAGTATGCTCCTTAGTGCCATATAGTGGGCAAAATGCAGAATTTTCAGAATTCATAGACTCAAATTGCATTGAATAGAGCAGGGGTGCCCAACCTTTTGAAGAGCGAGGGCCACTTAAGCGACATGGTAACCGGTCGCGGGCCACAATGAGCGGAGCGGGTGGATGGCATGTCCGTGTCCACTCTGCATTTGGAGAGCAGACACAGACGCAGCCCACAATACTTTTTAGTGGATCGTATTGGAGGTAGAACACAAGTCAGTTTATGTCTGCCACTACTTAGAGGTGAATGGAGGGTCCAATTGGTCAGACTGTCGGACTGACCATGTGAAACGGGTCCAAGGCTGCTTTCACACTGATGCTCTGCAGTTTACCCGCACCACGCGCGCAACGCAGTGTACCTTTGGCTTTCCTGCAGTTTGCAATAGACTTCTATTATATTCCGCAGGTTTGGTGCACTTTCAGAAAGCTCACCAAACTCACAGTTAATAAAAGAAGTCTATGGCTCAGTGCAGGTAACCCGCAGGTAAACTGCTCTGCACCTGCGGATCAGTTTGAAAGCAGCCCAGTAACCACTGCAGAAAAGATATGCCCATATATACACTGTGATTTTAGTAATAAACTGAACTTTAATAACAGTATTCTTTCTATTCTATCCCAGAGCAGGAGGTCACAGCCACATCAGAGGGCTCCGCGGCCACATGTGGCCCCCGGACCACTGGTTGGGCACCCCTGGAATAGAGAGGTCTTTCAATTTTGCCCAACTCACACAGGACAAAATGAACCAGCAAGTTTGCTGGATGAACAATAGGCTGCACAACAGAATGTTCTCGTTTTTGTGGATGGAGAAATCTGTTTTTTTTTTCTTCCTGTCCACTAGCTAAACAAAAAAAAAAAAAAAAAAACGAACCGTTTATGGTCAGCTTAAAGCAGAACTAAAGTCCAAGATATAAGGACTGCGAACAGGCAGGGTCTTTATTGCAGAAGAAACATGCAATGTCCCTTCTGCAATAAAGTAAATTTATCTACCTGTTTGCAATCTTCTTTTGGCTCAGCACCTGTGTGCCCAGATAATTGAACTCCTGCGCATGCACAGGAAGAAGTCATCCTGTGCCGGACTATGAAGATGACCGCAGCCACTCACCCAGAAGAAGATGGGTGGCTAGGGGAGCGGGACCATTAAAGGAGAGGGAAGTACAGTATTTAGACTTTCCATTTATGTCTGGTATTTTTCTACCTATATTTTTGCTACCTTTAACCACTTGCTTATTGGGCACTTATACCCTCTTCCTGCCTAGGCAAATTTCCAGCTTTCAGCGCTGTCGCAATTCGATTGACAATTGCGCGGTCATGGAACCCTGTACCCATATTAAATTGTTATCATTTTTTTCATACAAATAGAGCTTTCTTTTGGTGGTATTTAATCACCACTGGGTTTTTTATTTTTTTGCTAAAGAAGCAAAAAAAGACCAACAATTTTGAAAAAAAATAAAAACGTTTTTCATAGTTTGTTATACAATTTTGCAAACACATAATTTTTCTCCTTCACTGATGTGCGCTGATGAGGCTGCACTGATGGGCACTTATAGGCACTGATGAGGCTGCACTGATGAGGAGGCACTGATATGTGGAACTGATGGGCACTGATAGGTGGCACTGATGAGGTGGCACTGGTGGGCACTGTTGAGGCTGCACTGATAGGTGGCACTGATGGGCACTGACAGGCGGCACTGGTAGGTGGCACTGATAGGCATTGGTAGGCGGCACTAATAGGTGACACTGATGAAGAGGTACTGATGGGCACTGATTGGCAGCACTGATGGACACTGATAGGTGGCACTGGAGGGGCAATAATTAGTAGAACTGGTGGGCTCTGATAGGTTAGCGCTGGTTGGCACTGATTAGGAGCACTGGTGGGCACAGATAGGGACCAATGTCCCTGTAACAGAAGCCAGTTACCAGCTTTCTTCTGTTCTCCTCACGCCGATCGCGAGGAGAAAAAAAGCTGATAACTGGCTTCTGTTTACTTCCGTGATCAGCTGGCTTTAGATGACAGCTGATCATATGATAAAGGGCTGCTGTGATTGGCCCTTTACCCTATTCTTTGATCAGCCGAGCCCGATGGACTCGACGATCACAGAGTGCGCCGCGGGGGTGCGCGAGCAGAGTGATAATGGGAGGACGTCTATGGACGCCCTCCCGCCACTGGAAGCCCGCGCTGTAGCCCTCTTTCGGCTATAGCACAGGCTGAAATTGGTTAACAGACCAAGCTTTCAAACAAAAGTGTCAGAGGGCTGGTAAAAAACATTTAACACTTATGAAATTCCGACCACAAAATCCGTCAGATTTTTTACGACGGATTTTGTCTGACACTGGTGTTGCATACACACGGTTGGACAAAGTTGTCGGAAAATCCGATCATCCTGAACGTGGTGACGTTCGTTGCGTACGACGGAACTTCGTAGAGGCTAGTAGCCAATAGCTTTGGTCTTGTAATTTGATCTGAGCATGCGTGGCACTTTGTCCGTCGGAATTCTCTACACACGATCGGAAAAAGTCCGATCGGACTTTGTTGTCGGAAATTCCGACGGAAAAAGTCCGATGGAGCCCACACACGTGCGGATTTTCCGACAACATGGTGCGACCGGACATTTTCTGTCTGAATTTCCGACCGTGTGTACGGGGCATTACAGTGGTGCTTACAAAGATTGGCTTTTGTTAATTTATGTGAAACCTTTATCATAAAAAGAAAAAAAACGGTTTCTGTAACAAATTGTTAGCTGGAGTTTGGCTGCAAATTGTTAGTCAAGTCCATCTAAATCTACATCTAACACTACTCTCTCCCCTGACTGACGACGCTGCTGACCAAAGGTGTCTCTGTTGTGCCTTTATCCAGAAGACTCCCCGACAAAGGAAGTGTGTTACTGGCTGGATCACCAGGTGAAAAAGAAAGGAAAAGGAAAAGAAAAAGAAAATGAATGCAGCTACCACATCTAAAAATTGGTAAGCTGCAAAATATTACAATTTACAGTACATGCAAAGTAGCTACCACTCCCATGGGACTTTTAAGGCAAACAGTTATTGTCAACGACGGGCGGTCCATAAGGGGTGCCGCCGTCCTAATGTCTATGCACCGGCCCCTAATCTCTATTCGGGGGTGCCGAAAATGGATTTCTATGAGTTTTTTTTTAGAAGCACATGATTAGAGCCAGAGGATGTAATTGCCTTCAAAAAGAGTGGACTTGTGCCATTAGCGTATAAACATTTGCTATTGTTTTCCTGCTTCTCCTCCCGGCCAATCAGGACAGGAAGTGGGTCCTAAAACCGGATTGGCCGGGGGTAGAAGCGACCGGATTGGAGAAGAAGACGGGGAAGCCGCCCGCAACCTGGATGGGGTGGGGGGTTGGCTGGTTGGCGAGCGAGTTGGGGTAAGTGCGGGGCCGTCGGACGAGCGGGCTGGGGTAAGTGCGGGGCTGGTTGGCGGGAGTAAGTGCGGGGCTGGCTGGTGGGAGAGCGGGCTGGGGTAGGTGCAGGGCTGGGGTAAGTGAGGGTTTGTTTGCCGCCCCCCCCCCCCCAAAAAAAATGGAGCATCAGACGCCACTGATATATCATCCATAAATCGTAATTATGGCTGATACATTGCACAGTGCTCATCCAATAGCGTTAAATTATAGTATAACAGTCCTGTCACTCCATTGGGGTATACCCTACACCGACACGTTTTGAATACTATTTTCGTATCTTCATCAGGGATACAGGCATGCCAGTTATCTCCACTATGTCAACTACTACATCAACCAACACTTAAAAGAAAGATCAAGGTGCTTCTCCTCTGGTCCCTCCAGGCCCATAAGGACCCTCCCCAGGGATGCTCCAGGAATGCTCTAGACCATAGATCATCCCCTTCTCACCAGAGAGGCAGCACTGTTGATGGGAGACATTTATGCTTACTTTGGTTAACATATTCACACTGCCCCCTGGTGATCTTTTGCTGTCTTGCGATCCCTTGTGTGCACCTGGGTTACTCACTGAAGGAGCAAGAACTTTAGCTACTTTGCATGTTTAATGTATAAAGGGATGTTGGCAATATACAGTCCTGTGCAAATTCCTTTATGTTATAGGAATATATTACAATTACATTTTTGGGTTTAATACAGATTTAAGGCATGGTTATCCCAAGTTAGCATGTCCACTCAAAACACATGTGGGGACTAATGCCCGTACACACGGTTGGAAATTCCGACCACAAAATCCGGATTTTTTCAGACGGATTTTGCCCGACACTGGTGTTGCATACACACAGTCGGACAAAGTTGTCGGAAAATCCGATCATTCTGATGGTGGTGACGTTCGTTGCGTACGACAGAACTACGTAGAGGCTAGTAGCCAATAGGTTTGGTCTCCTAATTTGATCTGAGCATGCGTGGCACTTTGTCCGTTGGAATTCTCTACACACGATCGGAAAAAGTCCGATCGGATTTTGTTGTCGGAAAATTTGAGAGCAGGATCTCAAATTTTTTCCGTCTAATATTCCGACGGAAAAAGTCCGATGGAGCCCACACACGGTCGGATTTTCCGACAACATGGTCCGATCGGACATTTTCTGTCAGAATTTCCGAACGTGTGTATGGGGCATTACTGTTAATGTACATTGTGTTTTAACGTTTCACAAAAAATGCTATAAAAATGACTTAATTGTGTAAATCCAGTAACGTTTTACCTTGCATTCATCTAGAATCACATTTCTTTCAAGTAATTTGTTTCCTTCAAATTTGTGGCCATTCCATCCTTTGAAGGTAAGCGGTGGGTCTCCTCCTAAGACCGAAGTGTTCAGGCAGTGGATGGTGATGGTGTGGACAGTCTCGGAGCTCAGCAAATGGAGAAAATTCATCTGCACTTTGCCCACATTAAACTCCAGCTGTTTGAAACAGAAAATATTGGTTAGGACAGAGCATGCTCTCAGCATGGTGAGTGGTTTTCACAGGGCCGCATATATGCGGCCGCTCGGGCTGAAGGCCCACATACCAAGAGGCCGCATATGTGCGTTCGGCCGACTTGAAGAAGATAACTCTAAACTGGTAACCAGTAAAGCAGTGGTTCTCAACCTGGGGGTCAAATGACGATTTGCCAGGGTCACCGAATCCTTGGCTGTTCCTGAAGCCCGCGCTGCTCTCCCAGCCTTTTTGTGGCCGCCCAGCTGGGCTGTTCCTGGAGCCTGCAGCCACCCATTCAGTTCACAGCATGGCTGGGGGGCAGAGACTAAAGGTCAGCTGACTGGTAAGGAATGAAGTGGGTGGGGCTGGAGGAGACCCTATTTCCTGATTTTGGCATAGGTGTCACTGCTGCGAGATACCACAAAGTCGGAGACACATTGAAGCCGGAGACACAGTGAGTAACACTACCTGTGATTTTAGTTGCCATTAAAAGTCCCCACTACAGTTCTCAGATCAGCAGATGACCTCGATCAAGAGCACCTAAGTTGGCTGATCAGCCCTCCCCCCAGCATTGCCACTCGTTCCACCCCCCACCAGCACTGCCACTCATGCCAACTCCCTGCCAGCACTGCCACTCATGCCAACTCCCTGCCAGCACTGCCACTCATCCCATTCCCTCCACCAAGGAGTAAGAGAAGGAATAAAAATAGAGACTACATGGAAGGGAGAGGAAAAGAGGGGAAGGAACAAAGAAAAAGGGAGAGAAAGAATAAGAGAAAGAATAAGAGAAAGAACAAGAAAGACGACTAGAGAGAGGGATGGGGGGGACAAGAAATTTGCATTGAGAGAGATAAAAGGGAAAGAAAGGAGAACAAAGAGAAAGAGTGGTACATACTAAAATGTACCATAAGGCTGCTTTCACACTGGAGCGGTGGGGGCGCTGGCGGTAAAGCGGCGCTATATTTAGAGCCGCTTTACCGGCGTTTTAGCGGCGCATTTCGGCCGCTAGCGGGGTGGTTTTACCCCCCCGCGAGCGGCCGAAAAAGGGTCAATACCGCCCGCTGCAGCAGCGTTTTGTGGGCGGGTTCGGCGCGCTCCCCCATTGTTTTCAATGGGACCGGGCGCTATAGGAGCGGTAAATATACCGCTCCTATAGGGAGCCAAAGGACATTTTTGAGCGTCCTGCAAGCGCACCGATTCAGTGTGAAAGCCCTCGGGCTTTCACACTGAAGGAACAGCAACAGCTGTTTCGGGTAGGTTTGCAGGCACTATTCTTAGCGCAATAACGCCTGCAAACCACCCCAGTGTGAAAGCAGCCTAAGGGTTTTTAATACTGTAGGAGTGGAAGGGACTCAGGGAGCGCTAAATGTCCTCGGGTTAGGGATTCAAATTACTTGTCTTATCCTGGGTGCTGACAACCCACGCTACAAAAATAATTTTACTGTTAGAGGTCCCCACAACTTGGGAAATTTTATCAAGGGGTCACGGCACTAGGAAGATTGAGAACCACTGCTGTAAAGGCTTTTAAAGCGTTGCTTACAGAGATTCTTAAATACTGTAGCTTGCCGCCATTCTATGAGCATTCGCAATTTTAAAGCGTGACATGTTAGGTATCTATTTACTCGGAGTAACACCATCTTTTATATTTTACCAAAAAAATGGGTATTATATTGTGTTTGTGTGCATTAAAATTCATTACAGTGTATTATTTCCAAAAAATGTGTGTTTCAAAAACCGCTGTGCAAATACCATGTGACATAAAAAATGCAAAACCGACTATGTTTGTCATTTTCTAGCAAAAAATACAGATTTTTACATGTAAACAAAAAGTCAGAAAAGGCCTGGTCTTAAAGTGGATATTTTACCTTTGATACAGTAACTGGTGATAAACATGTCTGTCCTCCAGCTGTAAAGTTACAGAAGACCTCTATAGCATCTGATGGACATCCAAGATTCGGGTCAATCCAGTACTTTCCTAAAAAAATAAATAAATTAATGGTTATAGAAAAAAGTGTGTACATTCATAAAATAATTAGGACACATGCACTGTTTATGGGTGGCGTAGTGGCTTAGGCAGGCCATACATGGTTTGAATCTCAGCCAGTTCAGCAAGAACCGGCCAAAATTTGAACCGTGTTTGGGCAGTCTGAATGTATGATCGATCAGCTTGGGTACAACCAGCATGCTGGTGGTTGCAGGAAAGAGATTTTATCTGTGTATGGCCAGCCCTTCTGGTTAGTGCCTATGTCATGTAGTGCCCAATCCTCGGCCCGGACACTATCTGTAGGAGTTTGTGTGGATTTCTTCTGGGTACTCCAGTTTCTTCCCAAACTCCAAAGACATGCTAGTAGGTTAATAGCCTTTTGTCTCAATTGGCTCTAGTATGTGTGTAAAGATTAGAGAAAAGCCCCGAAGACCTAGTTCATAAACAAATTGGCCCAAAAAATTCTATGGTTCTACGGAAAAAGGCTTTCGATCCTATAATCAGACATGGTGCCCAAAGAGCTGGGCAACAGAGTTGGATACAACTGAATGGTTAGACACAAACACACACATATACTCTATATACACACTGTTTATAGACCACTCATCAATGGTGATAGGACATTTTCAATGTTGGTTACCAGGCTACATACAGTACAATAAAGGTAATGCAAATTTTTTTCTATGGATAAAAGGAAACAGTCTTACAGATCACAGAAGTGTTCCAGCAATGAACTATAATGGTGACAGTAATGTTTGATGATAAGAACTTGCATGCATTACTGCCACCATTATTTCACACAAAGGAAGCAATACAAAGAGAACACAATACTTTTTAACACAAGTACATGTGGAATATGAAGGCACATATCAGGAATATGAAATGTTTGGGTAACATATTTTTTAAAGAGAAAATTAGTTAAGCTGGCCATACACTAAAAGAATTTGGTTTGAAGATTTTCTTTTTAACGTTCGTTTGAATTTATAATCATTAGTGGGGTCAAACTGGTGTTCCTTTTCAACCACAGCGGCGAGAATATTCAAAGGAGCAGGATGGATTTTTTTTCTCCAGCAAACTAATTTCTAAAGCCCCATACACACGGTCGGATTTTCCGATGGATTCTGTCCTATCGGACAATGTTGTCGGAAATTCCGATCGTGTGTAGCGAATTCCGATGGACAAAGTGCCACGCATGCTCAGATCACATTACAAGACCAAAGCTATTGGCTACTAGCCTCTACGTAGTCCCGTCGTAGGCAACAAACGTCACCACGTTCAGAATGATCGGATTTTCCGACAACTTTGTCCGACCGTGTGTATGCAACACCAGTGTCGGACTAAATCCGTCGGACAAAATCCGATGGATTTTGTGGTCGGATTTTCCGACCGTGTGTATGGGGCATAACAGTGTGTGTGGTTTTTGTTTTGGGAAAGTCCATTCGTTCCCAAATCGAATGTTAAAAGCATATTTTATTTAAAGTATTTTCAAAGGACTTTGGTCATGTCTTCAAATGTACTGATGAGAGTTTTTGTAGGAATGTTCATACAAACGATCGTACTAATATTCGTTCACAAACCTACTGGTGTATGGAGAAGAAGCAGAAAAAAAAAAAAGCCAAACACCCTTAAAGTGGCTTCAATTTTTTTATATATTTTATTAAATACCGTATTTATCAGGGTATAACACGCGCCGGCGTATAACATGCACCCCAATTTAAGAGGGAAGTTTCAGGAAAAAAAAATTTTTTAGTGTGCCCATCTGCAGCCTGTTCTGTGCCCATCTTTCCCCTCAATGCAGCCCACCATATCTCATATGAAATTACTGAGCCGTTATCTGTTTCCTCGGCTCTCAGTCAGCAGTCACATACACAGTCCCACCTCCGCCATCGGACCAGCTCCTGTGATAGACAGAACACTGGTCCAATGCCGGTGACGGAGGCGGGACTGCGTGTGTGACGTGCGAGCCGAGTTAGAGCCGAGTGAGAGCTGAACGGAGAGCCGAGTGGAGAGGAGATGATGGCTCGTGATGGCTCTGGCGGCACTCGTCCCACGATTTTCCCCCTATTTTCAGGGGGAAAAGTGTGTGTTATATGCCGATAAATATGGTAACAGACATGTTATACTTACATGCTCTGTGCAGTGATTTTGCAAGGATCAGCTCCGACCTCTTCTTTTCAGGTCCCTCGTCGGCACTCCTGGCTCCACCCCCTCGAGCAGTGCCCCCAGAGAAATCCACGTTCCCTGGGGGCACCGCGTGTGCTTTTTCCTGAGCTGCTACTCTATGCGTCCATAAGACACATAAGCCGTGGTGGCTCAGCCTCACCCCTCGTTCTCTCCTCCTTTGCTCACTGGTTGTGATTGACAGCAAAGGGTCTCAGCCAATGAGGAAGTAGAGTTTTGGGACAGCCGAGGCTATTGTGAACGTGAGCTGGATTGGAGGTAGCTCACCAAAGGTTTTTTTACCTTCATGCATGGTAAAAAACCTTCAGCCTTTACAACGACTTTAAAAGCAGTGTGAGGCCCAAGAGTGCAGTATAGGCAGAGATCACCGGGAGTTACAAGTTTACAAGATTTATTTCAAGAACAGGCAAGTATTTTTCTGTACACGGACAAACACTTTCAATGGTATATTTAACAGATGAAAAGGGAACACTAGAATTTTGCTTCAGTGAGCTGGGATGTGACAAAACAGGCTTGAATACGTACCATCTGCCACTTTGCGTTCACAGTCAAGCAAATCGCGACAAATTCTCGCTGGATTGTCCCGGGTCCCGGGCGGGTTCTTTATACTGTGCATCAAATCTGTCAGGTAGTGGAGTGTTTTAAAGATCTCTGTGCTGAAATCCAGTATCGATACTTCAGTATTCTGATAGCTCTGGTCAGTAGTAGCAGTGTTGAATGGAGGGTAAGCAAGTAAAAGACATGGCATAAAGGAGAAGTGTGAGCAGACCAATCAGAAGTCAAACAGGAGGGCAACCCAGGAGGAGCATAATAGGAATAATTGAATAGAATCCAAGAGAGGAGAGTTAAGTTCATACAAGAAGAAGAAGAAGAAGACCGTGTTGACAATAACATTTTGGGGGAAAAAAAAGAGAAAAGAAAAAAATTAGAATATAAATAAAAATGTTCACATCACTGCACAGAAATACCACAATACATTTTTTACATGATGTAAATTTCTTTTTTATGCAGCCCAGAAGTTTTTCCCATTTTGGACACATCAGGGAAGGGTTAGTGTCCCCGCTGAGACACTTTGTTTCTACTTTGATTACAATTGTAACATTTTAGGGGGGGGGGGGGGGCTTCACGTTGACGCTGCTATAGACTTCTATTAGATCAGTAAAAATCAGTAATTCCTCTTGGAATTACATGAATCTCTGCACACTAGTACCGCTACTATCTTGGGGCAGTTTAGCAATTATTGGCAGGTTATTTTGTTTAGATAAGTACTGACCAAGTAACTACTGGTCATTTATACAATGCTAAAACACTTGCAACTACTCCATAGAGAGATATAATCATTCTGTTTTGGGGTTCATGTTATATAAACAAAATCTCTTTAGGCCTCCACTCCTTTCTTTATCCTTTTGATTTTAAATTTGGACTTTGTGTGCTTTTTAGTGTGTTCCACTCCCCCCAGGCTTTTTCCATTACTGATCTGTTTTAATAAGTACCGTATTTATCGGCATATAACACGCACAGGCGTATAACACGCACCTTCATTTTAGGAGGGAAGTTTCAGGAAAAAAACAAAAATTTGAATTAAAGAACTTGATATTAAAGCAAAATAAGGGTCAGTGCCCATCTGCAGCCTGATCAATGCCATCTGAAGCCTCACAATTGCCCATCAATGCAGCTTGATCAATGCCTATCTGCAGTCTTACAATTGCCCATCAATGCCCATCTGCAGTCTCAAAATTGCCCATCAATGCCATCTGCAGTCTCAAAATTGCCCATCAATGCCATCTGCAGCCTCACAATTGCCCATCAATGCAGCTTGATCAATGCCCTCCAAATTGCAGTATTGGCATATAACACGCACACACTATTTGCACCCGATTTTCAGGGTGAAAAAGTGCATGTTATATGCCAATAAATACAGTATATGGATACTTTTTATTTAAACATACTTGTTGGAATCTAGGGCTCTATAAGTATACTTATTCATATTATTTACATTGCAGATCTTATATTGCCCTGTGTTACTGTACCCTCTCTGCGATGGACCCCCTGCATGGGGTATAGGCACAGTGGGGGCCCACTCTTGGAATTTGGCGGCTGTCTGGGATTGTTCAACCCCTTTGTCTCTGATCCTATCTCGGGTGCAACTTCTGGGAGCCTTGGTATGTGATGTGAATCTGTAGCACTTTAATAATTCCTGAAGAAGTCAATGTGGTGAAATATGTAGAAGACAAAAGTGCGCTTGGGAGTATAATGTAAAAAAGTACTGCCCAGTTGTATACATGCACATTACTATTGTTTACGATTTATACTCTTTGTATAAATAAAATATATATTTTTTATACTTATCTTTTTGGGGGACTTAAATGGCACCTGCAAATTCCCATCCTATCATTGTCAAAACTACTCTATTAGATCAGGTAGTTTTGGTGCATCTTTCGAAAAAGCACTAAAAGTCCTCCTCTTCTGGGGTCCCCCGCCAGTGCTCTGAGCTCCTTCATCTACCCTGTGTGCCAGCAGGAATCTGTTTCCTATGGTGGCACACATGCAAGCTTGATCCCAACCCTCTGCCTGCCCCACCTCTTGCTTCCTAGTCACTGGATTTGATTGACAGCAGAAGGAGCCAATAGCTTCCACTGATCTCACACTGAGAAGGGGGAGGGAGAGCAGTGCAATCCCTTTTTGTTGCATTTGCAGTGTATTATTTTTATATATATATATATATATATATATATATATATATATATATATACATATATAATATATATACACACACAGTGGCTTGCGAAAGTATTCGGCCCCCTTGAACTTTTCAACCTTTTGCCACATTTCAGGCTTCAAACATAAAGATATAAAATTTAATTTTTTTGTGAAGAATCACCAACAAGTGGGACACAATTGTGAAGTGGAACGAAATCTTTTGGATTTTTGAAACTTTTTTAACTAATAAAAAAATGAAAAGTGGGGCGTGCAAAATTATTCGGCCCCCTTGCGTTAATACTTTGTAGAGCCACCTTTTGCTGCGATTACAGCTGCAAGTCGCTTGGGGTATGTCTATCAGTTTTGCACATCGAGAGAATGAAATTCTGGCCCATTCTTCCTTGCAAAACAGCTCAAGCTCAGTGAGGTTGGATGGAGAGCGTTTGTGAACAGCAGTTTTCAGCTCTTTCCACAGATTCTCGATTGGATTCAGGTCTGGACTTTGACTTGGCCATTCTAACACCTGGATACGTTTATTTGTGAACCATTCCTTTGTAGATTTTGCTGTATGTTTGGGATCATTGTCTTGTTGGAAGATAAATCTCCGTCCCACTTTCAGGTCTTTTGCAGACTCCAACAGGTTTTCATCCAGAATGGTCCTGTATTTGGCTGCATCCATCTTCCCCTCAATTTTAACCATCTTCCCTGTCCCTGCTGAAGAAAAGCAGGCCCAAACCATGATGCTGCCACCACCATGTTTGACAGTGGGGATGGTGTGTTGAGGGTGATGAGCTGTGTTGCTTTTACGCCAAACATATCGTTTTGCATTGTGGCCAAAAAGTTTGATTTTGGTTTCATCGGACCAGAGCACCTTCTTCCACATGTTTGGTGTGTCTCCCAGGTGGCTTGTGGCAAACTTTAGACAAGACTTTTTATGGATATCTTTGAGAAATGGCTTTCTTCTTGCCACTCTTCCATAAAGGCCAGATTTGTGCAGTGTCCGACTGATTGTTGTCCTATGGACAGACTCTCCCACCTCAGCTGTAGTTCTCTGCAGTTCATCCAGAGTGATCATGGGCCTCTTGGCTGCATCTCTGATCAGTCTTCTCCTTATCTGAGCTGAAAGTTTAGAGGGACAGCCAGGTCTTGGTAGATTTGCAGTGGTCTGATACTCCTTCCATTTCAAAATGATCGCTTGCACAGTGCTCCTTGGGATGTTTAAAGCTTGGGAAATCTTTTTGTATCCAAATCCATCAGTCATTTAGGACAGCATTGGATCATTCAGAGATCCTCGCTGAACTTCTGGAGTGAGTTTGCTGCACTGAAAGTAAAGGGGCCGAATAATTTTGCACGCACCACTTTTCAGTTTTTTATTTGCTAAAAAAGTTTAAAATATCCAATAGATTTCGTTCCACTTCACAATTGTGTCCCACTTGTTGGTGATTCTTCACAAAAAATTAAAATTTTATATCTTTATGCTTGAAGCCTGAAATGTGGCAAAAGTTTGAAAAGTTCAAGGGGGCCGAATACTTTCGCAAGCCACTGTATATATATATATATATATATATATACAATTTTCTGTACTGAGTTGGATTTATGTGTAAAAAATGCAGCATTCTGTACTTTTTTAAACACACATTAAAGAATCGCAATGTGTAAACTAGGCTCATTGAAATAAATAATTTTTTTCTTGCATATGTGTTCATGCGTTTAAACTGCATGTTTGACTGCATCTGGTGTAAACGTGTCATCATACAAACTATGCAACTGATTCCCGGTTTACACAGTGTAGATATTTGCCAGCCCACCACAGATCTTCAAGTTAAGTTCAACCATTTTTTCTTGAAGTATGATCACATCACAAACAAGAGAGTGCAATGTTTCAGTCACGCAAGACCCCTTCATAAATCATGTGATAAGTGTACAGCAATTGTGCTAAATATTTAAATAGACAACCAATCAGGAAAAAGCAAGAACAAGGTACCACCCCACCCCTAGACATGGTATAATTTCTTAAGTCCTGCCAAAAAGCCAGTAAACTTAAACAGAGATCCCATTGATACGCATTAACATAAAAAATAACTTGATGAATATAGTGGACCTCTGCGCTACTAATTAAAATAGATAGTGATTACTTATTGATTTATTGATTAACTTATTTATTTATTATTTTTAAGTTTTGTAAGCATTGATTCAAGTATTGATAATTATTTATGCACTATTATCACTTTATTTGTATTTCTACACCATAGTAGTAATTTATAAGGGTAATTAGCACTTGTATGCACTTACATGGTCCTAGTAGCACTTTAATTAATTTATTTATTTATATATTATATTTATATTTTTATAATTTGCGCTGAGTCACGTACATCTGTACACGTTTTTATTTTAAAAAAATAACTTGATAGCATGCAGTATTTAAGCGACTTGGTATCACTAAGGGACTAAGGGGATCAAGCAACATAGGCATTATATATATATATATATATATATATATATATAATATATATATATATATATATATATATTGTATAAAATAACATCAAGGAATATACAATTAAATATATTGGGAATAGTAATCAACAATACAAAAATTTTAAATTAAAAAATAAAAAGAAGCGAAAGGGAGGAAAAAAAGAGAAGAAATAAAGAAGAGTAGAAGAAAAGGTGGATTAAGATATGCTGGGTGTTATATGAATGGTGGATGTAACCTTATAATTTTAGAGAGAGAACGTATAGAATTATCAATATTAAATGTGTTGGTAAAGTCAAGCCATGGAGACCAGATTTATAAAAAGTTAGAATGGTGATCAAGTAGGATAGATGTTATTTTCCATGAATCATGGTGCCCATAATTCTTTGATTCACTTCTCTAACATTCAGTGATGGAGTTCTCCAAGCTTTAGCAATAGTTTGGCGTGTGGCCAAAAAAATAAAAGCGATCAATTTTCTCTCGGGTTTCTCTCGGGTTTTCTAAAGCTCAGGTGTGGTTTATGTAGTAGGGCTTCCCATGGGTCCAGATTTATGGGTTTGTTAAAAATTTGGTCAATCATATCATAAATTTGTGTCCATAGTTTCCAGACAATAGGGCATTCCCACCAGATGTGTAATAAAGTTCCTCTGGAATTACACCCTCTAAAGCAAAGAAGGGGAAGGGGAAATATGCAATAATTTTGTTGGCATCATATACCAGCGAAGGAGTGTTTTATATGCATTCTCTTGGGCTAGACGCAGGGATATGCAATTAGCGGGCCTCCAGCTGTTCCAAAACTACAAGTCCCATGATGCCTCTGCCTCTGGGTGTCACGCTTGTGGCTGTCAGAGTCTTGTTATGCATCATGGGACTTGTAGTTCTGCAACAGCTGGAGGTCCGCTAATTGCATATCCCTGGGCTAGAGCATTAACTGAACATTTAGCTACATTGGTCCAGATTTTACTCCATTCAGTGATATCTAAAGAATCTCCTAGATAAACTTCCCAAGCAAGAGCATAGGCAGGTTTACTAATGGATTGGGAAGACATTTGTGAAGCGTAAATAAGAGAAATAATGCCAAGGGAATGTGGATTTAATTTGCATATTTTTTCAAAAGGTGTTAAGAGGGTCAGACATGTTATGGAAGAAGGAGAGAGAAGGGTATTTATAAAATCTGTAATTAGAATTAAGCGTGATGATTCTGATAGATGAAGATGCCAATGTTTCGAAAGATAAGACTGTGTTTTGGTCCCTTCTAACTATAAGAGGTCATGTATAAATTTAACATTTTTATTACGCCACCAAATAACATTTTCGTAATCCTCCATGGCTGGGAGGAACATAGGGTTGTTAAGAATCCCAGATAAGGGAAGATGTGGAGATATCAGATGACTAGAGTATTTAAAGCGGTTAAACTGCACGTTTGACTGCATCTGGTGTAAATGAGCCATTATCCAATGAGGTGTAAATGAGCCATTATCCAATGAGGTGTAAATGAGCCATTATCCAATGAGGTGTAAATGAGCCATTATCCAATGAGGTGTAAATGAGCCATTATCCAAACTTTGCAACCGATTCCCAGTTTAGTTACAGCTAAAACTTACAAAAGATTTTCTCCATTCAGTTAAAATTCTAGCGAAAAATGTATAAACTAGCATCTTACCTCCATCCGCAGTGCTGCATGTGACTCCATCAGGGCCTGAATAGCAGAATTCATATCCACCAGTTTCTGTAATGGAGAGGCAACACAATTATTTAATATTACACAATACCGTACCTACAAAATAGCACAAAAATGTTGTACAAGATACATTTACGGAATCAGTTAACCTATAGCCTCATACACACGATCGGACCGTGGACCAACTTTCCCGTGGATTTTTGTCGAAAAAACTGCGTTGGCCCCAAGTTGGTATTGCATACACACGGCAGGACTTTTTCAGCCAACTTTCGCCAAATCACTTGGTTTTTCTGCTCTTTACCGCCACCTTTGGTCAACTTCTGTATTGTTGTCTGATCTTTTGCATTGGTTCTGCATTGGTTTGTACAAAAGTCCGTTGGTTTTGTGTACACACGGTCAGACTTTGGTCCATCGGACTTTTGTTGGCAGAAAGTTGGTCCGTTCGCACAGCCAACAAAAGTCCGATGAAACCTGGAAAAAGTTGGTCCGATGGAGCGTACACACGGTCGGATGTTGGTCCAAAACAGCTAATTTGCATGTTGGTTGTCAAAAAGTCTGATCGTGTGTACGGGCCATATGATACCGATTTACTGTACACATGTAGAATTCCCCAAAACAGTACAAAATTTGGCATATTATTTCCAATGAGTATAGACATATAGGTATACGTGCAGCTTATTGTATTGATATTGATAAAAAATATCAAGCATTATTTTCATTGGGCTGTTTATGGCTGGTCTGAATCTTATAAAGTCAAATTTATAAGTAAAAGTGCACATTTTTCTATTTCAGGCTGGGTTCACACTATAGAATGCAGCGGCTCACAGCAGGAGTCCGGTGCGTCTCCATTCACCATATCAGGTCCAATTTCAGCTGGAATTTTGGGCTGAATTACGACCTGGAACGGACCAAAAGACGCACAGGACTCCTGTGCAATTTGCACCGGAGCAGCTGCGGAGAGCCGGTCACCATCTCCTGCTATGCAAATTGGATGCGGGGAAACCGGCATCCAATTTGCAATAGTGTGAACCCAGCCTAAAGCAACACTCCAGCTAAAAATAACAATATAAAAATAAATAGCCTATTAAAAAAAAAAAAAGAAAAAAAACGCTTGCTGCAATATTCAACTTCAATCCAGAGATTTCCCACGCAGTAGTCTTTCTGCCACTAGGTGTCCTCAGTCTCATGGCCAGCATCACCCAGCCTACTTCCACTAAACCCAGTTCATTCTGGACACTCCAACTGCCTGTGACTGGACAGTGGAAAGAGAAGCAGCACAGTAATAAGCTAATCTCTTTGTTTTCTCCTCCTATTAGTATACTTCTTGTCAACACATGAACTGATTGGCTGATTGTTACTGCTTATTCCTCTCACACTCAAACTCTACTGTACAGAGATTGCAGGAGGCTGATACCAGGTCAACTTTAGGTACTTCACTGCAAAATTCATTAATGATGTACTAAGGATTACAGAGCCGCATTCATTTGTGTCTTTTATATTTACACGGAGTCCGGCTTTAAGCAATTGTGTTTCAGAACATAGCTAAAAAAATTCTGAAGCCTCGTTCTCACTTGCAGACAAGAGATTGTAAAAATAGGTGGTTGAGCCGTGGTTGTACCAGCTACCAACTGCCCACCTTAAGCTAACATGACAGCCAAAGGGGGTGGTACAAATGCTACCCTATGAAAGAAGAAGAAACAAAATGTTACCCCAGCTCCACTGCCAATATAAAAGTCCACGAACTGTGATCCAGTGCTCTAGCCAAGGCGTTCAGGCCACACCGGTGCAATATTTGAATCAGGAAGGCTGGCAACTCAGATGCTCTTGAATAAAAGTACTATATTTGTTACATGGAAACATGTGTACAGTCTATATCCTGATGCATTTCGGCTATGAAGCCTTCATCAAAGCATGATGAAGGCTTCATAGCCGAAACACGTCCGCATACAGCCTTTACCCGTGTATCCACGTAACAAATATAGTACTTTTGTTCAAGAGCATCCAAGTTGCCAGCCTTCCCGATTCATATGCTACCCTATGTTGCATTAAACAGACCAGTACCACCACCAACCATGACCCATTCAAGTGAATAGGGCCACATGACAACCACCCTGCAACTGCTTGTAATGCATACAGTTGCAGTGCTGCAGGAATTTGAGGGTCAAAATAGGCATCCAGGAGGTGACATATCACCTCCCAGATGCTTGTTAATTGCCCAATGAAAGCGATCCACTGTGGATCACTTTTCAGGAGGGCAACACCAGTGTAAATTAATTCTAAAGCCCCATACACACGGTCGGACTTTTTCATCAATTTGGTCCGATCGGACAAGGTTGTTGAAAAATCAGACCGTGTGTATGCACCATCGGACAGTGTTCGTCGGTTTGTCCGTCGGACAAAGTCTTATCTCCTGCTGGAATGATTTGCCGTCAACCCGGTCCGATCACACCAAATCCGATCGTGTGTACGGTTGTCCGACCGGACAAAGTGCCACGCATGCTCAGATCACATTACAAGACCAAAGCTATTGGCTACTAGCCTCTACGTAGTCCCGTCGTACGCAACAAACGTCACCACGTTCAGAATGATCGGATTTTCCGACAACTTTGTCCGACCGTGTGTACGCAAAACCAACATCGGACAAAGTATGACGGACATGGTCCGACGGACCTGGTCCGCGGATTGTCCGACCGTGTGTATGGGGCTTAAGGGATAAAGAAGAAGACATGCTGTATTCAGTTTTGACTGATTTAAATTGAAGTTGAAGTTTTGACATTTAACGTTTAACTTACATTCCGTCCTGGAGCACCCGGTGGACCCTAAAACAAGAAGATATATGGTTAAAGAAAATGCATTTATCAAATATTAATAACTGTTGAATAATATTTGCAAATAGAATTTCTATCTGGGCTACACCAGACACATGTTCAACGTGCGTCTAATGACAAAACTTTTTTTTTTTTAACTGCTTTCCGACCAGCCGCCGCAGAATGGCCGCAGAACCTTGTTTCGCCCAGCCGCAGAATGGCACGGCTGGGCGAAACAAGGTTACCTTATGTCGCTGCGAGTGCCCGGCTCCCACGATCTCTTGTGACAGAGCAAGAACCGGGATCTGTGTGTGTAATCCCGGTTCTTTCAGGGGAGAGGAGACAGATCGTGTGTTCATACTATATTTGAACACCGATCTCTCTCTCCTCCTAGACAGTCCCTTCCCCCACTTCCCCCACAGTTAGAACTCACACTAGGGAACACAGTTAACACCTTGCTCGCCCCCTGTGTTAAACCCCTTCCCTCCCAGTGACATTTACACAGTAATCAGTGCATTTTTATAGCACTGATTGCTGTATAATTTTCAGTGGTTTCAAAAATGTGTTTAAAGTGTCTGATGTGTCCGCCATAATGTAGTAGTAGTAGTATAAAGTATGTAGAAGAATTCATAACAGCCTAAACTGAGGAAATAATTTGTTTTTTTTAAATAAAATACATGGGATATTTATTATAGCAACAAGTAAAAGATATTGGAGGTTATTTACTAAAGGTAAATCCACTTTGCACTACAAGTGCAAACTACAAGTGCAAAGTGCACTTGAAATTGAACTGAAAGTGCACTTGGAAGTGCAGTCGCTGTAGATCTGAGGGGGACATGCAAGGAAAGTAAAAAACAGCATTTTAGCTTGCACATGATTGGATAATAAAATCAGCAGAACTTCCCCTCATTTCAGATCTTCCCCTCAGATTTACAGCAACTGCACTTCCAAGTGCACTTTCAGTGCAATTTCAAGTGCACTTTGCACTTGTAGTTTGCACTTGTAGTGCAAAGTGGATTTGCCTTTCGTAAATAACCCCCCATTGTGTTTTTTTCAAAATTGTCACTCTTCTTTTGTTCACAGCGCAAAAATTTAAAACTGCAGAGGCGATCGAATACCAGCAAAAGAAAGCTCTATTTGTGGGGAAAAAAAGGACGTCAATTTTGTTTGGGTACAGCGCCGCACGGCCCCACAATTGTCAGTTAAAGCGATGCAGTGCCAAATCGCAAAAAATGGCCTGGTCATTGAGTAGCCAAATCTTCCGGGGCAGAAGTGGTTAAAGCTTTGGATAGGGTAGGGAAAGGTTAACATTCATTGGGCTATTTTTACTGTTTGTGTCCTACTGGGCAATTATATCTTCACTTCACTGATGTCTTATTGAACACAACTCTCACAGTGTTAGTTCTGTCTGTGCTGCCTCACAACACCCAATCAGATTCCAAGTTTTAAATTCCAGGACATGTCTGGTGGGTTGTTGGGAGACCACACAGACAGCTGAGTGTACTGATAATTAGCGTTATGATGCCCATTATGTGGTATGTTATACTTACAGGAGGACCGGGATGCCCTCTTGGTCCTTGAGGTCCCTAATAAGACAGAAAACAAACAGAATGATCTCCATAAATTGTATCCATTGTAATTGTAATCCATTCTGAAGCCATTGCTTACAAAACTTTGTTACAATTTACTTTCTTATAGATGATTTTATTTTATTATCGAATTGTCACATAAATGTGTTGGCTTACCATTTCCCCCCTGGAGCCCTTTTCCCCACGATTTCCCTAAAAAAAATAATAAAAGTATTAATAATAAATAATAATAAAAAGTTATACTTCTTTGAAACCAAAGGCTAATAATATGTGTTCAACACAGTTTTTTTTTTTTTTGCATGGACTCAGCAACTGTATTTCTCCTATTACTCAGAGCTTTTAGACTGCATCCATATTGAGCAGGTATCTTAAAACAGAGCTAAACCCATCGATTTAATGGTTTCCAAAAACAGTTACATTTAAGACATGCCATGACTGATAACTATCTGCTTGTGCTCTCAACTGAACTGTCAAGCCATCAATGGCTGGTGTCATAATTGATCACATGTGCAGAGAGCCGGTGCTACCACTAGGCAAACTAGGCAGCCGCCTAGGGCACCATGCTGCCTAGGGGGCGCCGGACACTGGTTTCGTACTCTCTTCTCTCTGCAGAAAGCGACTAAGTCTCAGCATCAGCAGGCAGCCACCCCTCTGTTCACAGATAGTGTCAGAGGCGCAGCGGCGGTGAAGGACTGTGTCCCGACTCCTGAACGAATGGAAGCAAGCAAACATTCATTGATGGGCACTGGTAGGCTGCATTTGATGGGTCCTGGTGAGGCTAAATGTGATGGGCGCTGGTGAGGCTGCATTGATGTGCGCTGGTGAGGCTGCATTTGATGGGCGCTGGTAGGCTGCATTTGATGGGCGCTGGTGGGCTGCATTGATGGGCGCTGGTAGACTGCATTGATGGGCGCTGGTAGGCTGCATTTGATGGGTGCTGGTGAGGCTAAATGTGATGGGCGCTGGTGAGGCTGCATTGATGTGCGCTGGTGAGGCTGCATTTGATGGGCGCTGGTAGGCTGCATTTGATGGGCGCTGGTGGGCTGCATTGATGGGCGCTGGTAGACTGCATTGATGGGCGCTGGTAGGCTGCATTTGATGGGTGCTGGTAGGTTGTATTGATGGGCGCTGGTGGGCTGCATTTTATGGGTGCTTCGTTAAAAAGGTGGAGTTTACATGGGCAGGGAAAAGGCAGGGCAGGGGTGGAGTCAAAAATGAGGTTTCGCCTAGGGTGTCAAAAATCCTTGCACCAGCCCTGCATGTGCAGCACCATAGCAACTGCAGATCAAACAAGGTCAAGATGGCAGCTTCCTTTGCTGTAAAAAGGACAGGAGGGTTTATTTCCTGATTAAAGAAATCGAGCAACAAGTAAAACCAATCAGTGAGCTGCTAATGTATTTCCACACCCGCCTGTGCTAAAATCAGAAAGTCTACATAGTTTGCAATATTCCTGAGTCCTATATCAACCAAATGCATCCACAGCAGACACTAACCACCTCACAGGGTCAGAAGAAGCAAGTGCAATGCAACTTCATTTATTTTTGCTTATTGAATCACATTCAGCTTTCCATGGCAGGCATGTTTAAAGTGAAAGTCTGGTCTAAATTTAAGTTTAAACCTGCTCCCACCCACATTCTAAACCCTATTATAACTACCATGTAAAGGAAAGATATGTATACTTACCTAATCTAAAGGTACCCTTGTCTGATGATGTGATTGGTTCCCAGCGCCAGCTTCAGTGTAGAGAAGGGACATTGGACAACGGATGCCCAATAGTAAGTCTATTGCCCCATACACACGGTCGGATTTTCCGACGGAAAATGTCCTATCGGACAATGTTGTCGGAAATTCCGACCGTGTGTAGGCTCCATCGGACTTTTTCCGTCGGACAAAGTTTTATCTCCTGCTCTCAAATTTTCCGACAACAAAGTCCTATCGGACTTTTTCAGATCGTGTGTAGCGAATTCTGACGGACAAAGTGCCACGCATGCTCAGATCACATTACAAGACCAAAGCTATTGGCTACTAGCCTCTACGTAGTCCCGTCATACGCAACGAACGTCACCACGTTCAGAATGATCAGATTTTCCGACAACTTTGTCCGACCGTATGTATGCAACACCAGTGTCGGACAAAATCCGTCTGAAAAAATCCGATGGATTTTGTGGTCGGAATTTCCGACCGTGTGTACGGGGCATATGAGTGGCATCACCCCGCAGGCACTGCAGCCGTTGTCCCCTGAAGCTGGCCATCTGGGAGATCTGGACCAGGACACCCTTACATAGTAACATAGTTAATCAGGTTGAAAAAAGACACAAGTCTATCTAGTTCAACCATAAAAATAAATAAATAAAAAATAATATCATACAATCCCATATACACAATCCTATACCCACAGTTGATCCAGAGGAAGGCGAAAAACCTCAGCAAAGCACGATCCAATTTTCTAGCTTAGAATAGTAAGTATATAAATCTTTCCTTTCCTTTCTTTTTCTTTACAGAGTAGTAACAATAGGGCTTAGAATGGGGGTGGGAGTAGATTTAGGCTTAGATAAGTTTAGACCGGACTTCTACTTTAAATCTGATTGGTGGTAGCAAAAAAAAGTACCAGGTCTTTTTACTTTAGGGTTCTATATGTGAGAAGCAGCAAGATGTTCCAGAATCACCAGAATGTATCAAAAGAGGAGAAACACACTTGGAGTGTGCAACTCAGTGCTAAAACCTACTAGCTATAGGGGATGTATGCAGCAAATATTGGCTATTATTGGTTAAATTAGTCCAAGTGATAAATCTGAAATTGGAAAAACAGAGGTCATATGTACATTCAAAAAGTTCTTATGCAACTGCTTTCGGTGGTGAGGCTGCTTCAATGGCAGACTGGGAACCCGAAGACTGTAGAGACAAAATGATATTGTCTCTATCACCAGAATGTATGTTCCAGGATCACCAGATTACCGGAAAAGGGGATAAAAGGGAAATGGATAAACCTTAATGCCTCAATGGAAACTAGAAGTGCTGAGCAGATAGGCCATATTCACTGATGCGTAGAACTACTTCCAAAAAGGGGTCGTTGATATTATTAGCTAGTTCTTCCCCAACAGTACAGAGGCCATCAGTCACCCAAGCAGTCCACACACTCTGGCTCCAGTGAAACAGTCTAGAGGATGTCTTTTTGAGATTTGTTGCTTGAAGGATTTCAACACTGAATGTCCAGTAATCCAGGGGGAAACTGTCCCCGTCTAAGCTGCTTCTGGCTCTTACACAGTCATCAGGAATTCCCTTAAGGTCAGTACTCGCAAGCGTCCAGGAAAGCTGCTACCTTCCAGCTTCTGATGGATAGGGTCCAGTGAGTGAGGCTAGCCTTCTCTGTTTCAGGTTCCCTTGGTGAAGTCCTGCAGTCAGTTTCAGAATAGATCCAAGTCTTCGGGTTTTGCCACAATCGAGACCTCACACAACAGCAGCACAGCCTAGAGGCTGCTTCAGGGGCAAAAACCCCCCTGAGGCTTGGAACTAACCTTGATGTGGAAAGACCAGGCTCTACAATGCTCTAGAGCGGTGATGGTGAACCTTGGCACCCCAGATGTTTTGGAACTACATTTCCCATGATGCTTACGCACTCTGCATTGTAGTTGAGCATCATGGGAAAAGTCGTTCCAAAACATCTAGGGTGCCAAGGTTCGCCATCACTGCTCTAGACTCCCAAACTCCCTTCTGGGCACACCTCCCTAGGGATTGGCCAGGGCATGATAAATATTCAGTATTCAGGTTTGAACGTCCCTCCGTAAACTCTGGAAGCTTCTTCCAGAGGCAGGGGTAAACAACCGAACACCCAACCTGGGGACACTGACCATAACATGTAATTACTGCTCCCTTGATTGCAGAAGGAGCCAAAAATGAAATATACCTAGCAGCCTATCTAGGAGGGTGCTACATATGAATCTCAAGATTTACTTTTATATGTTGGTGAAAGGATGCCATTAACAGCAGACTATGAGCCTGTATAAGCACACTACGTAAATCTAAAATATTAATCTCGTAGGAAAAGTGCAGAAATACGTACAGTTGTTACAAAGTGGGAAGCATGCAACATATTCTAAATAAAATACTACTTTTATTCAACTTTTGCACCATACAATCCATCCAGAAACACGGTCTATCACAGGTGAAAAATGTCAATGGCAACGTGTGGATACTATTGTGAAACATTTTGGACCATCTGAGCAGCAACTATGTATGTTGTACAAGAAGTATGTTGAGACTGCACTCTGAGTGAGATACTATGCCAAATAAGTGTACTCTGTACTTAGCTACTGAATTGTTCCACATTGTTAGGGAAACAATCAATATGTCATTATATGTATACACAGACATTCCTAGTCCCCCTTGCTATATTACGCTATAACAATAAAATTTTGTTTAACATTATCAGCATTCCGCACTTGAAATATTTAGATTCATTAAAATATGAAACACATTTGCTATAGCAACATTTTTTAAGCTGAACTTCAGACAAAAAGCAGAATGCACAAATGATTTGTATTTCTGTTCATCCTGAAATTTACACAGCCTTCACACAGCACAGCCAGGTGGATGACACCGCTTATGCCCCGTACACACGATCAGACATTCCGACAACTAAATCCACAGATTTTTTCTGACGGATGTTGTCTCCAACTTGTCTTGCATACAAAGTTGGTCGGAAATTGCGAACGTCAAGAACGCGGTGACGTACAACACGTACGACGACCCGAGAAAAATTAAGTTCAATAGCCAGTGCGGCACTTCTGCTTGATTCCGAGCAATGCGCGGCACTTTGTGCGTCGGAATTGTGTACACACGATCGGAATTAACGTATTTTGTCGGAAAATTTGACAACCAGATCTCAAATTTTGTGCAATGGAAATTCCGATGGAAACTGTCCGATGGAGCCTACACACGGTCGGAATTTCCGACAAAAGGCTCCCATCGAACATTTTCCATCGGAAGATCCAACCGTGTGTACGGGGCATTACAGTAAAGGAATGCAG
This sequence comes from Lithobates sylvaticus, assembly GCA_028564925.1. Classification (NCBI taxonomy): domain Eukaryota; kingdom Metazoa; phylum Chordata; class Amphibia; order Anura; family Ranidae; genus Lithobates; species Lithobates sylvaticus. The sequence goes on from CM053032.1 coordinate 236,588,759, forward strand.
TGGTGCCCTCTCTCTAGTCTCTTAAAGTGGAAGTAAACCCCCCTATCGTTTTCAGCCAAGGAAGCTGCCATCTTTGCCTCTGTTTAATCTTCAACTGCCACGGTGCTGCACATGTGATCCATTATGACACCAGCCATTGGATGGTTTGACTGTTTGGTTGAGAGCAGAGCCAATGTGCAGTTAGCATTCCCGGCATGCCTTTTTTTTTAAACTGTTAAATCCATGGGTTTACTTTCGCTTTAATTGGACATAAGAAAGAGCAACAGCAGACTGATGAGTTCATCCCTCTATTTACTCTGCGCTCTCCTCCTATCAGCATGTTCCTTGTTAACACATTTGCATGCACCACATCTGATTGGCTCCCAGGGGATTGCAGGAGGCCGATATCAAGTCAAATGTAGGTACCTTAGATAGTGCAACCTTAACCACTTGCCGACCGGCGCACGACGATATACGTAGACAGAATGGCACGTACAGGCAGGAGGGCGTATATATAAGTCCCTCCTTTAGCCTGTCCGTGCCATCGGGAGCGCGCCGGGAGCGACAGCCACGCCCCCCCACAGTAAGAAACACACCCCTAGGCATACTTAAACCTTACACTGCCCCCTTGTGGTTAACCCCTTCACTGCCAGTGTCATTTATACAGGAATTAATGCATTTAAATAGCATTAATTGCTGTAAAAATGACAATGGTCCCAAAAATGTGTCAAAAATGTCCGATGTGTCCGCCATAATGTTGCAGTCCCAAAAAAAATTGCAGATCTCCACCATTACTAATAAAAAAAAAAATATTAATAAAAATGCTATAAAACTATCCCCTATCTTGAAAACGCTATAACTTCTGCGCAAACCGATCAATAATCGCTTATTGCGGGTTTTTTTACCAAAAATATGTAGAAGAATACGTATCGGCCTAAACTGAGGGAAAAAAATGTTTTTTTATATATTTTTTGGGGATATTTATTATAGCAAAAAGTAAAAAATAATGCATTTTTTTCAAAATTGTCGCTCTATTTTTGTTAATAGCGCAAAAAATAAAAACCGCAGGGGTGATCAAATACCACCAAAAGAAAGCTCTATTTGTGGGAAAAAAAGGACGTCAATTTTGTTTGGGAACCACGTCGCACGACCGCGCAATTGTCAGTTAAAGCGACGCAGTGCCGAATCGCAAAAAGGGGCCTGGTCCTTTGGCTGCAAATTGGTCCGGGGCTGAAAGTGGTTAAAAAATGCATTTAATGAATACAGTAATAGTGGTACATTTGTATATTGTGCCCAGTGTTGAGCTTTAAAAAAATAAGGAAAAGGGAACATTTTTTGCAAATTATAATAATGAGAACTTAAAAGCCTGGCAATGTTTCCAGTGCAGATTAGAAGGTAAAAGTAAAAGCAGGAACCCGATTAATGGCTAAAGTTGGCTAGTCACATATTTTTCATTTAGTCCACAGATTCCTCCATCCACACTGTACATGCTGCAGCTTTTGTTTTTTGACAGCTGGGCCTACTGGCTGTCAAAATACCTGAACAACTCCCCAGTTAAAAAATAAAAAACCCTGAACAACTGATGCATCTGATTGAATTTTCCAGCAGGTCCCTTCAACAAAAGTCGAACACTTGACTCTTGACGAATGGAGCAGGGCCACCAGGGCCACTCACTAAGCAAACACTCCACTTTTAGGAACAGCAAAGTATGATATTATATAGGAATTTTTTATTTAGTAAAGACCAGTCTTCTTATAACTGCCTACTATCCACATCCAGTCTCTGACATTTTGTGCAAAAAAAGACAGATAATGCTTGATGCTGTGATACTCACCAGAGCTCCTGTAGGTCCAATTATACCACCAGGTCCACGAGGACCACTGCTCCCCTGTACAAAATCAGAAAAATACACGTCAATATAATAATCCAATAAGAGAAGAATGGTTATAGATTAGATTTGGATTGTAAATGCTCAGGAGCAGGGCCCTCCTAACCCTCTCGCATTGAATTGTATTGTAACTGTACTGACTCCCTTTATATTGTAAAGCACTACCCAAATTGTTATAATATAAATCCTGTATAACAATCAGTGATGTAAGTAACTGAGTTAAAATAAACTGAGTTACCTAACGCAGTTACTTTAGAGGGTAACGAGTAATCTAACTGCTTACTTTTCCCCTCATGGTAACTCAGTTCCCATTACTTTGGCTTAGTTACCCCAATTACATCTACCGCCACTAGATGGCAGTAGTGTAATTCCGGTGTCCTGCCGAAAAAGTTCCTCCGCCGGATAAGGACCCCTGTACTGCGCAGGCCCAGGGCTTGCGCAGTACGAAGGACTACAGAGCTTCCCAAAATTGCCGAACCTAAACAGCTCTGAGTGAACTCTACACCGCGCAGGTGCAGTTAACATGTAATTGTACGAGGCGATGCCGCACGCTCCTGATGCTCGTGCTACTCTGCAAGGGGCGTCTATCGTGTAAGTAAGGGGCAGGTCTAGTATTACTGTAACCAAGGGGCACATTTATTATTATTGTTATATATCGAGCTCTGCCCATTAATTTAACATTCGCCCTCTTCTGTAGAAATCCGCCCCTTACACGATATAATAATAATAGACCCGCCTCTTGCTTACACGCTATAACAGATCTGCCCCTTGGTTAGAGTAATAATAGAGCAGCCCCTTGGTTACACGATATATAACAATAATAATAAATGCGCCTCTTGCTTACAGTAATACTAGACCCGCCCCTTAGTTACCCGTATAGAATATTTTAAAAAAAAAGTCAGTTACTTTGCTGCGTAACTAATTACTTTTCCAATGTAGTAACTGAGTTACTAACGCAATTACTTTTTGGGAGAAGTAATTTGTAACTTAACTAATTACTTTTTTAAAATAAGATGACCAACACTGATAACAATAATAATAATAATAATTGTGTACTTTTCTATCTATCCCAGTTGTTATCAGATAAGCAGCAAACAAGACATTGTCTAGGATTCTATAGAAGGAAAAACATTGTGTGTCACTTACAATTTGCCCTGCTGGACCTTTGGGACCAATAATGCCAACTAGACCGATGTCACCATCTGGCCCCTGGAAATATGAGTTATAAAGTTCCATGTCAATAAAAAACACACACAAAACCACATATACAGAAGGAATAAGAAGTAAAAACATTTCCAATGGTACTGTTTTGTTAAACTTGTTGCCCAAAGCAAATAAACAGAATACATTTTTCGATAAAGTGGAATGTGAAACCTGATTGCTTGCTACTAACATTCTTGCAAAAAAAAAACAGGACAACCAGCCAAGAGGTCCTGATAAAAGTTTTATGTGGTTTAATATGCATGCGATGATCACCCATGGTCTGATAATCTTAGCCAATTTTATTTTTGATGTACGATTAATGTTTTAAATCTTTTCATTATAATAATTGTTTATGAAAACACAATAGTTAGGCCAACATCTATGGCAAGCTATAGTCTTTTAATGTTGTTTTAGCCGTACATGTGAAAATGATTAGCTTTAAAAAAAAAAAAATCATCTTTTCAGTGTGCGTGTTATGTACGAGCAGATTTTTCTTCTTTATATACCGTATTTATCGGCGTATAACACGCACCCCAAGTTTAGGAGGGCATTTTAAGGAAAAAAAGTTTTAGGGAAGTTTAGGGGAAAAAAAAACGTACATTTAAGCGTCATTTGCAGCTTGCCCAGTGTCAATGCAGCTTGCCCAGTGTCATTGTAGCTTGCCCAGTGTCATTGCAGCTTGCCCAGTGTCATTGCAGCTTGCCCAGCGTCATTGCAGCCTTGCCCAGCGTCATTTGCAGCCTTGCCCAGTGTCATTGTAGCTTGCCCAGTGTCATTGCAGCCTTGCCCAGCGTCATTTTCAGCCTTGCCCAGTGTCATTGCAGTGTCACCCCCGAGACGCTCTGTCGTGTGCGCCGCCGAAAAAGACAGAATCGCAGCCCACTGTTCGGCTCCGCTCGCCGTCCTGCCTCCCTGCTGTTTCCGGAACGAGGCGGGACTACAAGCAGAGCCGAACAGTCGGCTCGGTCTTTACCGGCGCCGCTACGTTTTTTGGGGGGGTATCGGCGTATAACATGCACCCACGACTTTCCCCCGATTTTAAGGGGGAAAAAGTGCGTGTTATACGCCGATAAATACGGTAGTTTGTAACTATATTTGTACATGGGAGCAGCCATATTTGCTAATTACATATGAAGGCTCTGCTTCCTACTTCTTAGTGCATCACAATGGATGTACCATACTGTTCATCTCCCTCAAGTTGAGCCTCATTAAGTTCTGACTCATGTAAAACAATGAACTCCCTATTTATTAAAGTGGTTGTAAAGGCTAAAGAGTTTTTTTTTTTAACCTTAATGCATTCTCTGCATTAGCGTAAAAAAAAACTTGGAGTGCAGCTCATCCAGGCCCCTCCCGCCCACTAAATAAATGACCTGACCCTGATCTAGAACCAGCTCTGTGCCCAAGAGCAGCGGCACTGCTCTCTCTCCCTCTAACTGGATTCAGTGAGAGCAACAGGAGCCATTGGCTCCTGTTGCTGTCAATCCAATCCAGTCACAAAAGAAGGGGGTGGATCAGGGCCAAGCCACACTGTGTGCCCACTCAGCTGGGAGGAGGAGCCAGGAGCGCCGGTGGGGAGCCCCAGAAGAGGAGGATCTGGGTTACTCTGTTTAATAGGTTGGACTTGATGGACTTGGGTCTGGGTCTTTTTTCAACCTCACCTACTATGTAACCATTGCATAGAGCAGGTAAGTAAAACATGTTTTTTTTTTTTTTTTTTTAACAGACTTTACAGTCATTTTAAATTCATTGAGAATCTTCGGTCAAGTTAAGTATCCAATAAAGGGAAAATCATCTGCAAAGGTTTGGGTATTTAAAGTTAACAAGAATTAGCTTTTCGCATTACTGGTAATTTGAAGTGAATATTTACCCAATTTTTAAAGCGTAACTCAATTTTTGTTGTGAAACCCTCTCTGGGTGATCAATGTACATTGCAAGGATTTTAATAAACGTTGCAGATTCCTACTCATTTTTAGAAAAAGCTGTCTGTTCTTCTATGTCTTTTGGATACTGATATAAATGGGAGGGATTTAAATGGGAGTGGCTTTTTAAATTTTTTAACAGTTGGTGCTTTGCTCTATTGAGGAAGGCTCCAAGGTCTGCACCCCTTTAGAAGTGACCAACCCTTTAGGAGCATCTCAGTTGCTTTTTGTTGAAGAGAATGCCCAAAATCTGGCTTGTATGTTAGTGCTGACTTCTGATGAAATCAGTGAGCCAATCACACAAGCAGGAAATTACATTTCTTGGGGGGAGTTCTGTACACTAACCATTTACAGAACGCCTCTAGGTTACCATATTGCATTGCATTTTACATAAAATTACAGAGCTACAGACTGACAAGTAAAGGTAAGTTGCAATTATATATATGCTATATACTGTGTATATATTTTTTAAATTTGCTATATTTTTATCCCACAAAAGCAGGGTTACCCTTTAGGTGAAGATTCTTAAACTTCTTTAGTGAATTAGTCTCGTTTTCTCAACAGTTACCTATCCAGGAGGCTGAGTGACTAAGGTGAAAACTGATCTCCCTCTACTGGCTAATTTAAAAATCTGTATATCGTATATACTCAAGTATAAGCCAACCCATATATAAGCCGAGGCACCTAATTTTACCACGAAAAAATGGGAAAATGTATTGACTCGAGTATAAGCCTAGTGTGAGAAATGCGGAGCTACTGTAAGTGGAAAAGAGGGTCAATAGAGCCCATTTGCAGCCTCACTGTACCCATGTGCTTGCCTCACTGTGCCCATTTGCAGCCATAGGGCCCACAAACCTCAAACTCAGTAGTTAAGGGTTTCTAGAGGCCCCCTAGCTGCAGCCAAAATTTGGGGGTCTCTGAACCCAAAGGGTCCCGAAATGACATTGCTGCAGATGGACACAGTTGACCGACTTTGGGGCCCCATATCTCGGGCCACTTGGTGCTAGGAACCATTTGGGGTTCCTAGCACCAAGTGGCCTGAGATACGAGACCCCAAAGTCGGTTCGGAAAATGTCATTCTCTGCTGCAGAAAAATGCTTGACTCGAGTATAAGCCAAGGGGGGCATTTTCAGCACAAAAAAATGTGCTGAAAAACTTGGCGTATATACGGTATATATGTAATAATAGAAAAATGGCACAAAAAAGCATTTAAATATGAAAAAGTCACAATAATTTACTTTTAAAGAATACAATAATACCTAAAATATATGTTACAGCAATAGTAATAGCTGATGAACTGGAAGACAGAATAAGTAATGAGAAAGATAAGCAGAGATACAAACATTCTGTGTATGTTGACTTTGGCATAACATGGAAATTGTCCCTCCGTGATTCTGTCATTTTTACCATTATACCGGCCTAGGGTTTTCATACTGGACACAAATGTAGTCACTAGCAGTAGGTGGATCAACTGGTCTCTGGAGAAATTGACCGTGGAGATGTAAGGTATAATAGTAATGAAGTGGCTATGTGATGTTGTGAGAAGATGTAGAAAAGAGTTGATCTTCATGCAAAATCAATCAAAAAAGTTTTTCAATAGCAGTGGAACTAAAACAACAGGATGATGATGTTAAGCCATACCTTTAGTCCTGGGAAACCTTGAAAACCCATTAGGCCTTGGTCACCATCTTCTCCCTATAAAACCACAATTTATTACATTTTGTGTTTTCATGATATCATTACTATTTAATGCACATGCAAAGGCTTGTTCAAGTCACTGCTCTAACAGCTCTGGGAATCGAATCGAGTCCTTACACATGAAAGAAAATTTACTTGAGTCTTAACAGAGTCCGGTCCAATTATCACCAAATCCCTGATGAAGGGGGCGCAGTGATTGCCCCTAATGCATGTTTGCTTCGTACAGTGACTATTTTGATTAATAAACACTAACTTGACTCTCAATTAAATCTGTGGTGCTTTTGTCTTTCTATTTAAGTTTTTATGAATGTTGTCTGCAGGACATATCAGGACCCAAAGGTTTACACAACGTGAGGGGTTTAATGCTCAACCAACACTTCCCCATATCATCAATACTGTAAGAGACAAACAAGCTACACTTACAAGAAGACCCTTCAAGCCAGGCTCGCCCTTCTGCCCTTGATCCCCTTGACTTCCAAGGAGACCTCTTGAGCCTGTCTTTCCTGGATGACCACGCAGTCCATATTCACCCTGAAAAAGTAAAATGGAAATACATTTTGTATTTAATCTTTCTTTATAACATTTTTGAAAGTATACAAAACAGCAAGCCAAGGTAAAAGCAAGCAGACAAGCAGACTGCACATATGATTGGCAATGATGTGCCAACTGGCAATGGTGTGCCCAAAGTAAATGCAGGGAAGAAGTTGTTCCATGCTTCTTATTAGACCAAATCAATCTAGTGGTACAAGACGATCTACATATTTGGGAATAACTCTGTTCTCTTTCTACATTCAAGTAAGACAGGGATGGTTATATAATGAATCATATCACTCTAGTAATTACAGGCATACCCCACTTTTAAGAACACAATGGGGTTTATTTACTAAAGCTGGAAAGTGAAAAATCAGGCTCACTTCTGCATAGAAACCAATGAGCTTCTAACCCCAGCTTGTTCAATTAAACTTTGGTAATAAAACCTGGAAGCTCATTGGTTTCTATGCAGAAGTGAGCCTGATTTTGCACTTTCCAGCTTTAGTAAATAAACCCCATTGTGTACTTAAAAGTGGGGTATGCCTGTAACTAGAAATAAAGGCAGATGATGTGTAAAATAGAAATATCAACAAATTAAACCATGTTAGGGCCTATGTTGATGAGCCTTGGGCTTGTATTAATGGCATCAGTGTGACATTGCCAGGGACATTTGACCTGTAGTTGACATCCTTCTGACCTGCTTCTAGTGAGTTTTGCATTCCCAAAAAGTCAAAACTTGACCTTCGAAAGTAACAAAAAATTCTGCAAGTCAACAGCCCTTTTATTAAATCAACCCCATTGACTCGGGGAAAAACTGTGCCAATTAAGTTTCAAGAATTAATTTAAACTTTTTTGATCTACAGTGAGGGAAAAAAGTATTCGATCCCTATGTGATTTTATATGTTTGCAAACTGACAAAGAAATTATCAGTCTATAATTTTAATGGTAGGTTTATTTTAACAGTGAGAGACAGAATAACAGCAAAAATCTTTTAAAAAGTTATAAATTGATTTGCATTTTAATAAGTGAAATAAGTATTTGATCCCTTCGCAAAACATGACTTCGTACTTCGTGGCAAAACCCTTGTTGGCAATCACAGAGGTCAGACGTTTCTTGTAGTTGGCCACCAGGTTTGCACACATCTCAGGAGGGATTTTGTCCCACTGCTCTTTGAAGATCCTCTCCAAGTCATTAGGGTTTCAGGGCTGACATTTGGTAACTCAAAACTTCAGCTCGCTCCACATATTTTCTATGGGATTAAGGTCTAGATCAGGGATCTTCAAATTAAGGCCCTCTAGCTGTTGTGGAACTACACATCCCATGAGGCATTGAAAAACTCAGACATTCACAGACATGATGGGAATTGTAGTTCCTGAACAACTGGAGGGCCATAGTTTGAAGACCCCTGATCTAGAGACCGGCTAGGCCACTTCAGGACCTTAATGTTCTCCTTCTTGAGCCACTCCTTTGTTGCCTTGGTCGTGTGTTTTCAGCATGACAATGACCAAAAACAATCCATGACTAATTTTCAATGCCCTGGCTGAGGAAAGGAGGTTATCACCCAAGATTTGACGGTACATGGCTCTGTCCTTCGCCCCTTTTATGCAGTGAAGTTGTCCTGTCCCCTTAGCAGAAAAACCCCCCCAAAGCATAATGTTTCCACCTCCATGTTTGACGGTGGGGATTGTGTTCTTGGGGTCATAGGCAACATTCCTCCTCCCTACACAGCGAGTTGAGTTTATGCCAAACAGCTTGATTTTGGTCTCATCTGACCACAACACTTTCACACAGTTCTCCTCTGAATCATTCAGATATTCATTAGCAAACTTCAGACGGGCCTATACATGTGCTTTCTTGATCAGGGGGACCTTGCAGGCGCTGCAGGATTTCAGTCCTTCACAGTGTAGTGTGTTACCAATTGTTTGCTTGGTGACTATGGTCCCAGCTGTCTTGAGATCATTGACAAGGTTCTCCTGTGTAGTTCTGGGCTGATTCCTCACCGTTCTTATGATCATTGAAACTCCACGAGCTGAGATCTTGCATTGAGCCCCAGATCGAGGGAGATTGACAGTTATCTTGTGTTTCTTCCATTTGCGAATAATCGCACCAACTGTTGTCACCCTCTCACCAAGCTGATTGGCGATGGTCTTGTAGCCCATTCCAGCCTTCTGTAGGTCTACAATCTTGTCCCTGACATCCTTGCACAGCTCTTTGGTTTTGGCCATGGTGGAGAGATTGGAATCTGATTGATTGCTTCTGTGGATAGGTGTCTTTTATATAGGTAACAAGCTGAGATTAGGAGCACCCCCTTTAAGAGAGTGCTCCTAATCTCAGTTCGTTACCTGTATAGAAGACACCTGGGAGCCACAAATCTTGCTGAGTGATAGGGGATCAATTACTTATTTCACTCATTAAAATGCAAATCAATTTATAACTTTTTTTGAAATGCATTTTTCTGGATATTTTTGTTATTATTCTGTCTCTCACTGTTAAAATAAACCTAGTATTACAATTATAGACTGATCATTTTTTTGTCAGTGGGCAAATGTACAAAATCAGCAGGGAATCAAATACTTATTTCCCTCACTGTAAATGCTTGTTTAGCCCAGGATCACACTAACCTGCGGGAATGAAGCCGTGCGAGTTCAGCGATTTCACTCCCGCATGTCAGTCCCGATTTCAGTGGTGATTACACAGACATCTGTGCAGGTTTCTGCACAGATGTCAATGGAAATCGCAACCTGAAATCGCAAAAAGTAGTACAGAAACTACTTTTTAAAATCGGTGCGGCTCTGCAAATGCAGCGTTGCACCGATTAGGACGGTGCCATTCCTGGCAGATGCCGCCGATTTGACATGTCAAGTCGCATGTCAAATCGCACCAGTGTACACCAGGGCTTAAGGTCAGAAACTAAGTATTGAATTCAGAGACAGCTGTAAAGGAAATTTGTAAGCTCTGTATATAATTGTATCTATTTTGTATGTATTGCACACTGCCCTCACTATGCACACGGCACTAATAATGTTTTCATTACATGTTTGCATTCTTTCGAGTCCTGATTGGAATTAGTCTGCCTTGTTACCATAAACGTACAATTGTAATATTAACGTGATACCTACGTAATCATGTGTATAAAAACCTTCAATTGCGTCATAATAAAGGTGAACAGTTATTTGGAAAGATGCGGAGAGTATCTTTTGTGTCTGTTCACTACTGCAGTAGTTATTATTAATTTTGAACCACTAATCAATATGATAGGAGTTTTCAGCAACAAGGTATTTTCAGCAATAGCAGCCCCATATTTCTTTTAGTACAGGTTAATTTAAACACTTTAATACTAGAAATCAGATATATACAGTATGTTTATATAGAAAGATCAGTTAATAAGTATAGAGCCAACCCCTACAGTATGTTGGTCTCCATGGTTAAAGCTGCACCCTGGGCACCTTCACTTTTGAAACCTTTGCTACCATCCATAATTTTTACCCCCACCACTGTATTTGCCCCCTGTAAGCCGTGAGTGGCTGTAGCCGCACTGTGCTGCCTCACCATCACAGGCTGTGCTGTGTGCTCGGATAAGGGTCTGGTATGGACTTTGGGGGGACCCCCACGCTGTTTTTTCAGCCTAGGGGGTTCCCCTTAAAATCCATATCAGACCAAAGGACCTGGTATGCTCGTGGAGGGGGAACCCATGCTGTTTTTTTATTTACAATTTGGCGTGGAGTTCCCCCTCAAGATCATCAGAGCACAAGTCACATGCCAAAGTCAGATCATGCAAGACAGCTATCCGACTTTGATCCGACTTCAATGATAGCCAATAGGCTGAAGTAGGATCAAAGTCGGACCAAAGTAGTACAGGGAGCATTTTCAAAGTCGGACCGACTTGTGTTGGACCAGTTAAGACAGCTCCCATAGGGAAACATTGATTTTTACACGTCATGCGACATGAGCTCCCAATGTCGGAGCGTTTGTCGCACCAGTGTAAACCCGGCCTTAAGCTTTGACATTAAGCCCTGGTTCACACTGGAGCTTTTTGACATGCTATTTCACATGTCAAATCGGCGGCAATTGCCGTCAATGGCACCGTCCTTATCGGTGCAACGTCACATATGCGGCGCTGCCCCGATTTCAAAAAGTAGTTTCTGTACTATTTTTTGCGATTTCGGGCTGCGATTTACATTGACATCTGTGCAGAAACCTGCACCGACGTCTCTGAAATTGTGTCTGAAATTGGGACTGACATGCCGGAGTGAACTCGCACGGCTTCATTCCAGCAGCTCAGTGTGAACCTGGGCTAAAACCTGGAAGCTGATTGGTTTCTATGCAGAGCTGCACCAGATTTTTCACTTTTTCACCCCCCCTCCCCCATGCATCCCTAGTATTTATAACTCAAATTAACAGTTTAATATTAATGTAATCGTATACCCCACCATAAAATATACATGCATATATACCTTAGGTCCTGGTGCTCCTGTGCTGCCTGGGATGCCAAGAATGCCTTTCTCCCCCTGTCCACCAGGTAATCCAGCCAGTCCAGGAAGCCCTGGATTGCCCTTTTCACCCTGCAGAAATGAATGTTCAGAAAGAAACAAAAACATAGTTGGTTTATGGCATGTACAGCATTGTGGCTAAGCGGTTACACTGTGGCTTTTGGAGCACGGGGATCCATGGTTTAGTTCCCACCAGAATACCTATTATTAAGTTTGCGTGGGTCTCATCAGGTGCTCCATTTTCCATTCATAAGGAAAGAGTCAGCCCCATTGTAATGTGTGTCTTTGTACAACTGTGTTAGGAGCAGTAGACTGTAAGTCACTCTAAGAACAAGTGTAAGCAGTACTACGTAGATTAAAGGGTCAGTCCACCTGAAAGTGATATTTTACTTTAGAGCCAGGTGGGCTGAGTCAGCCTCTGGATTCTTGTATGTTTTGTATATTCCAACAGTAAGATCTTCCTGCCAAACGTCTCAAATCTGTTCCTGTCTACCCAGGATTTTTGGGTGTTGTTACCTTACACTATCTTTGCACGTTCCAGTGTCTCCTGTTACAATTTCCATTATTTAAAATAGATTATCATGTGGAAGACGGATTGGGAACCCCTAATAATTACTGCAGCAGATGTGCAGACCTGGGAACTCCGTATGGTGATGGTGGTAGCACTTCATAATGGGCACAGCAGGTGTGAAAACCTGGGAGCTCAGTACAGGGATGGTGGTGGCCCCTCATCATAGGCACAGCAGGTGTGGAGACCTGGGAGCATGGTGCAGGGATGGTGGTAGCTGTTTATAATAGGCACAGCAGGTGAGGAAATCTGGGAACTCAGTGCAGAGATGGTGGTAGCTCTTCATAATAGGCACAGCAGGTGTGGAAACCTGGGAACTCAGTGCAGGGATAGTGGGAGTCCCTCATAATGGGCACAGCAGAAGTGGAGACCTGGGAACTCAGTGCAGGGATTGTGGTAGCCCCTCATAATAGGCACAGCAGGTGTGGAAACCTGGGAACTCAGTGCAGGGATAGTGGGAGTCCCTCATAATGGGCACAGCAGATGTGGAGACCTGGGAACTCAGTGCAGGGATTGTGGAAGTCCCTCATAATGGGCACAGCAGGTGTGGAGACCTGGGAACTCAGTGCAGGGATAGTGGGAGTCCCTCATAATGGGCACAGCAGATGTGGAGACCTGTTAACTCAGTGCAGGGATTGTGGGAGTCCCTCATAATGGGCACAGCAGATGTGGAGACCTGAGAACTCAGTGCAGGGATAGTGGGAGTCCCTCATAATGGGCACAGCAGAAGTGGAGACCTGGGAACTCAGTGCAGGGATAGTGGGAGTCGCTCATAACGGGCACAGCAGATGTGGAGACCTGGGAACTCAGTGCAGGGATTGTGGTAGCCCCTCATAATAGGCACAGCAGGTGTGGAAACCTGGGAACTCAGTGCAGGGATAGTGGGAGTCCCTCATAATGGGCACAGCAGGTGTGGAGACCTGGGAACTAAGATCAGATTCAACTTGAGGATTTAACAATAGAGAGTGATTTAAGAAACTGTCAGGCGATTTAACGCTCCAGCATTCGCCAAGAATTGGGAAATCAGTTTGAGGTTGACTAACCTTTTAATCAAACATAGATTTCTTTATTTGTTTATTAGTTATATTTGCTCATACAGCTCTAACACTTATCACAACACTTTACAGAGAACACTGAAGCGCAACAACATAGGTCCTTGCCCCTGAGGAAGTTCAAAATCGAATGTCCCTTCTACACTCATACACAGAGGGGTCTATTTTTCACTGGAACCAAATCAATGTGTCAATATTTTGGGGACTCTAGGAAGAATCCTAAATAAACTCAGTTGTCCTAATAATGGACCAAGCATACATATTTTCATGCCAAGTTAATGCATTGTCAAGTCGTTAATGCAATCAGACATTGGTCAGTAACAGAACTAACCGCTGAGCCACCACATTATCCACAATGTTTCTATTCAACTCGGCACAGAACTGAACTGAACCGCCCTGACTCAATCAATAACGTCAACTTGAAAATTTGTGAAATATAAATAGTCATATAAAGCCACCACACACAGCTCCATGTCTCGTACAGATGTGCTGGCAAAGCTGTTAATAAAACTCAGGTTTCCCTTTTATTTTTCAAAAGCTCCAGTTTGGGATTAATTTGGCCTTGTGAGGCAAAAAACAATGAAATGGACAGGAAAAAAGAATGAAAAAAAAAACAAAAAACTTTTTACTAGCTTATATTTTTATGGATACATCAAACAAGCAAAACATTAAAGACGACTCAAATGTATCTGATATTGTTTTATACACATAACATATGAACTATCTGCGTCAGATATAGAGGCAATAAAATCACACTAAGCAAAAGCATGTTTTTATGTCTCAGTTACAGCCAAGGATAAAACATATTAAATAGTCAATTTATACATCTTGGAACAGATAATAGAAGGCACATTAGAGACATTTGCTACTTGGTTTCTTTTTTATGAATATAAAAATAATGTGGAGAAGCACTCCAGTTAGGGAAGAACTCTGAAAACTGACCACATAACACAACCGTGAATTAGTAAACAGAAGAAAAAAATGTTTTTGGGGTCGTTGTGGATCTTTATACTTCTGCTTTTCCTTATGCCGCGTACACACGAGAGGACTTTTCAACAGCAAAGGTCCGATGGAACGATTCCGTCGGGCAATTCGATCTTGTGTGGGTTCCATCTGACTTTTGCTGTTGAAAAATCCGACAGACTTTAGAAATAGAACATGTCTTAAATTTTCCCACCGGAACTCCGCTGGACCCAGTTAGTATCAAAAAATCCGCTCGTCTGTGTGCTAGTCCGACGGACAAACAACAACGCTAGGGCAGCTATTGGCTACTGGCTACGAACTTCCTTATTCTAGTCTGGTTGTACGTCATCACGTTCGAATCCGTCAGAATTTAGTGTGATTGTGTGTGGCCAAGTCCGTTCATTCAAAAGACCGTCGGACCTAGTCCGTCGAAAAGTCCGCTCGTGTGTACGCGGCTACTTTCACACTGCTCCATTGCAAAAATGCAGTAAAAAAGCATCTGCATTTTTGCCACGGTTTTACTATGTGCCTGCTGCGCTTCCAGTGTGTTTTGCACCTGTGAGAACAACACACAAAAAACACAACGCTGGTGCGTTTTTGATGCATTTTCTAATAATTTCAATGGGGAGGTGCATTTTTGGTGTGTTTTTTTTTTACAGGACTTTAATTCCGATTGTCTGTAGCAATTCCGACGCGCAAAATTCCTACGCATGCTCGGAAACACATTCAACGCATGCTCGGAAGCATTGAACTTAATTTTCTCGGCTCGTCATAGTGTTGTACGTCACCGTGTTCTTGACGGTTGAAAGTTCAGCAAACTTTTGTGTGACCGTGTGTATGCAAGACAAGCTTGAGCGGAATTCTGTCGGAAAAAACATCCAAGATTTTTCTGATGGAAAATCCACTCGTGTGTACACGGCATTAGCGTGGTACTGTGGTCATTTGTTACTTTCAAGAGATATCTCTAAATAATCCCCTGAATAGAGAAATGCTGGAAAAGTCTGTCCCTAACACTTAACCCTCCATATAACCAAGCCTAAAATTTGCCCTATAACACTTAGGGGTCTATCTATAAAACATCTGTTGTGACAAAAATTGCTGTACCTCCTCTATAGTGTGTGGTTCTTATGTTGTCAAAGCGTACAATGCTAGCACACCACAGATCTTGAAAATAACGCCCAACTGTTTTAAAGTGATCACATCATAGCGGTGAAAGTGCAACATTTCAGAGCCACGCAGGACTCCTTCATCAGGCATAGAATTTGGTGCAATCACATGCCTGATGAAGGGGCCCTGTATGACTCTGAAACAATGCACTTTCACTGCTATGATGTGATCACTTTAATAAACAGTTGGATGTTATTTTCAAGATCTATAGTGTGGTGGAGATATATGCTTTGACTCATATTGACACCAGTTTCCAGTTAGCATGTTGACTTCAGTTTCAGAGGTATGACTGGAAAAAACAATTATGACCACTAGGTGGTGGTGGAGATATAGGAACTACATATATTAGAGGAAATATGGCAATTTTCGGTCTGATCATGCGGAAGCACAGTAAACATTTTATACATATACCCTTAAAATTAAACCTATAATCCAGCGTTTCTGAACCTTTTTACCCAGAGGAGTCCCTAAAATAATGTTCAGGGCATGAGGAACCCTTGATAAAACCAATTTAAGGGTCAATGGGAAAATCTCCCCTTATAGTGGTGGTCAGAATGCAAACTTCAAAGATCCTTGGGGTCTTGCTGCTGGCTTTGCTAAGTGTTGTTGGCAATGGACCTATGCAGGCACCATCAAATAGGAGGCCTATCAACCACTGTTCAAGAAACCCCTAGAAACCTCTGGAAGAACCCCAGTAGAGAATGACTGCTCTAATGGCTGAATACAGGACTTCCTCTCTTTAATCCCAATGGCCGAACAGAGTTGAAGAAGTGCAAAGGGAATGTGGGTATAAGCTGTTGTTAGAACTTTTTATGGGCAAAGCACAGGTTGGCTTTAACAGTTCAAGCTCCATTTCTGAAGCTGCAAAGGCGGGCAATACTCAAATTAGCTGATCTCCTAAAGCAGAAAGCCAGTTTAGCTGTAGAAGTCATCTACAGACATATCTGAGCAATGCTGTGTTAGTATCTCCCCACCAGTGCATCATCATGACTGTCACATAAAGCACAACCAATAAATATTCTATTGGTTTAAAAAGGAGCAGAACTGGCTGCATACAACTCCACAGAACTGTTAAACGCATGAAAACTCAGGTTCAAGCTTCTATTTAAATGAAAAGGTTATGTTTTCCAAAATTAAGGTTATGCTACTATAACTTGGTAGTTTAGATGCAATCAATGCTTAGCAGATTGTCCCACTTAATGCACACATCTCACAAGGTATGAATACTCACATGTAGTCCAGGTCTTCCAGGTAAACCAGGCCTTCCAGGGAATCCAATCACAGAGTCAGAGCCAGGGAAACCATTTGCACCTCTCAGTCCCAGTGGACCTGTTTTTCCCTAAAACACAAATTTGTCATTTTATGGGGGGAACTTGGCCTTTGACTATCAACATTTTTTACATGGTGTCACTAATGACCAACAAGTGCAGTTCTTACAGTACAGCAAATACAAGACCAGTGCACTTTAAATTAGGGGAATGTATTTTTTTTATATACCATCATATACATTTTAGTTAATTCATCATCATTCCAATGAATTTAAAAAGGTAAAAACTGTCTTTTTTAATGAATAATTTAAATCAACATGTTCTTACATAAATAAAATCTATACATCACTTTGTCAATTTTTACAGCACCTTGAAGCCCAACTTCGGGCTCGACCCCTCAGCAGCTCATCAACCTCCTCCTCTCTTAAGGGCCCCATAGCAATATGTTATGCTTTTTTTTTTTAAATAAACTACTTACCTTTTTCTACTTTTCAGGACATTCATAATGAAGGCCTCTTGATCCCCTCCTAGGGAAAGAGAGCCTTGACTGATGGGGGCATGGCTAGGTACATGAAAAGGGGAACGATTGGTTGGGACATGTGGGATGGGCCTGAGCTCAGGAAATCGTGTGCCCCAGGGAATTCTGGGTCTTTCGGAAGAGTCGTTGGAAGAGCAGGCCCCACTTCCCTCTTTTGGTTAAGTGCTCACAGTACAACTGTGACTGGCACTGGTTAAACATGTTCACATGTTATGTGTTGGAATTTAATAGCAACCAACCTAATGGTTGTAAGTGTTTTATTTAATGGGGAAAAGGGCAAGGGTGGTGGGGGGATTTGATCCCTTGGTGTTATGTTGATTGGGAACTAAGCCCATTGCGCCTCAGCAGTCATGTGCTGGGTGCTTGTCCTCTTCACTATTCTCCCATGAGTGGGCAGTCTTCCTTAATTCCGAGTGGCCCTGATATCACCACATCTTTGCATCAATATACAATTAATGATGGGTGCCGTTGTGACCCCCTGAGTATTCACAGTATCGCTCCCGTTTTCTGCATTGAGTATTGCTGCAAACTATTTAACTAAGAAGACTGGGGATACCATGTGGCAGAAAAGAAGTACTCCAGGGGCAAGCTTGAAGGTATTGCAGCCCAAGCTCCTTTTTTTTCTTTTTTTAACCCAGCCCAATCTCAACCTCATCAAATTTATTATAATATACATTTTGCAATCACAATTGCAAATCCATTTTAATTGCCGTGTGGTCACTACTGAATTTACAGCCAGTGCCGTAGGTGACTGGTTCTCATTCGAGTAGGAAAAATGGCAATCAGGCAGAATTTTTAAAGCAGAAAAGGCATACTATGGGGTTTATTTACTAAAACTGGAAAGAAACCGATCAGCTTCCAGGTTTTATTGCCAAAGCTTAATTGAACAAGCTTAAGTTAG
This sequence comes from Lithobates sylvaticus, assembly GCA_028564925.1. Lineage (NCBI taxonomy): Eukaryota > Metazoa > Chordata > Amphibia > Anura > Ranidae > Lithobates > Lithobates sylvaticus. The sequence goes on from CM053032.1 coordinate 236,606,924, forward strand.
AAGCTCATTAGCTACCATGGACAGCTGCATCAGATTCTGAGTGCACCAGTTTTAGTATATCTCCCCCTATGTCTCTTCTGAATTAAAGTTTCTTACCTGCCTGTCTGCACTGCTCAGGAAGCAATTTTGACATCTGCCAAGATTAATGACCTCTCGCACATGTTACATCCCAGGCTGGCCAATCAAACCGGCTAATGATTGAGAATTCGGAAGAAGACTGGCTGAAGATGTCAGTGGCTGGTGAAGGAGTTTCAGGAAATCGTGCCGCTGGAGTGGAGATGAGTGTAGTTCCCCTTTAAAGCGGCATTAAAGTATTTTTATTTTTATTTTAAATACCAAACAATGGTTTTGCAAAGAGCAGCCTGGATCCTCCTCTTCTCAGGTCTCACGCAGGCGCTCCTGGCTCCTCTCTCCCGACGGATGCCCCCCACAGGCGCGCTCCCGACCCGCAGCTCTATGTGTGCATTCACACATAGGACCACAGCTCTATTCTGCTCTCTTCGACTCCTGATTGGCTCACTGGCTGTGATAGACAGAAGCGGGAGCCAATAACTACCACTGCTGCCAAAAGCCAATCAGAAGTCTGAGTCCCACCGAGAGCCTCTTGTGGACATTGCTGGATTGAGATGGAGCTTAGGTAAGTATTATGCCGCGTACACACGAAGGGACAATCCAGCGGGATTATCCGCTGGACTGAAGTCCAGCGGATAATCCCCTCGTGTGTGGGCGCCGGCGGACTTTTTGGCGCCAAAGTCCGGCGGACTTTTTGGCGCCAAAGTTTTAAGTTTGGTTTTAAAATTATCCGCTGGACTTGGCAGTCCAGCGGACAATCCCGCCGTTAGTAGGCAAGTCCGCGGGACTTTTGAAAATGAACGGACTTGCCCACACACGGAGCAGTCCGTTCATTTCGAACGTAACTTCAGGTACGTAGCTAGAGTAGGCAGTAAATGCCGGCGCGCTAGCTCCGTCACCTGTCATGGATTTAAAGGGAATCCCCACGCCCCCCCAAATCCATGTCAGACCCTTATCCGAGCACGCAGCCTGGCAGGCCAGGAAAGGGGTGGGGACGAACGAGCGCCCCCCCCCTCCTGAGCCATACCAGGCCGCGTACCCTCAACATGGGGGGTGCCCTGGGGAAAGGGGGGCCGTGCGGCCCCCCCCACCCCAAGGCACCTTGTCCCCATGTTGATGAGGACAAGGGCCTCTTCCCGACAACCCTGGCCGTTGGTTGTCGGGGTCTGCGGGCGGGGGCTTATCGGAATCTGAGAGACCCCTTTTATAAGGGGGCCCTCAGATCCCGGCCCCCCACCCTATGTGAATGAGTATGGGGTACGGTGTACCCCTACCCATTCACCTAAGGTGTAAAATGTAAAGTAAAAAAAACACCCACACTTTTGAAAAAATATTTTATTGCACAGCTCCGGGGGTCTTCTTCCGTCTTGGGGGTCTTCTCGCCGGACTCCCCCGCCATTTACCAAGCTCTTTTACCGAGCGGGGGAAGTCCGGCTACCTTCTTCGTCGTCGCCGCCGTCGTCTGGGGGTCTCGATCCGCCTTCGGGGGTCTTCCGGGGGTCTCTTCTGTTCTTGCGGCGGTCGTCGTCTTCCGCGCCGCCGGCGCCTACTTCTTCTTGTCCTTCTTCTTGTCCTTCTTCTTGTTGTTGTTGTTGTTGTTGTTGTTCTTCTTCTTCTTCTTCCGATGTTGACCCGACGCTCTCTCTGCCCGGAATGCCTGTGCCGCTCTGCGCTAGGACTTATATAGGGGCATGGAGACAGGGTCACATGTTCATGTCACATGGTGACCCCGCCCCCTTGTGTTGTCACAGTCCCGGAGGATGCTGGGACTGTGACATCGCAAGGGGGCGGGGTCACCATGTGACATGAACATGTGACCCTGTCTCCATGCCCCTATATAAGTCCTAGCGCAGAGCGGCACAGGCATTCCGGGCAGAGAGAGCGTCGGGTCAACATCGGAAGAAGAAGAAGAAGAAGAAGAAGAAGAAGAAGAAGAAGAAGAACAAGAAGAAGGACAAGAAGAAGGACAAGAAGAAGAAGGCGCCGGCGGCGCGGAAGACGACGACCGCCGCAAGAACAGAAGAGACCCCCGGAAGACCCCCGAAGGCGGATCGAGACCCCCAGACGACGGCGGCGACGACGAAGAAGGTAGCCGGACTTCCCCCGCTCGGTAAAAGAGCTTGGTAAATGGCGGGGGAGTCCGGCGAGAAGACCCCCAAGACGGAAGAAGACCCCCGGAGCAGTGCAATAAACTATTTTTTCAAAAGTGTGGGTGTTTTTTTTTACTTTACATTTTACACCTTAGGTGAATGGGTAGGGGTACATCGTACCCCATACTCATTCACATAGGGTGGGGGGCCGGTATCTGGGGGCCCCCTTATTAAAGGGTGCTCCCAGATGCCGATAAGCCCCCGCCCGCAGACCCCGACAACCAACGGCCAGGGTTGTCGGGAAGAGGCCCTTGTCCTCATCAACATGGGGACAAGGTGCTTTGGGGTGGGGGGGCCGCACGGCCCCCCTTTCCCCAGGGCACCCCCCATGTTGAGGGCACGCGGCCTGGTACGGCTCAGGAGGGGGGGGGGGCGCTCGTTCGTCCCCACCCCTTTCCTGGCCTGCCAGGCTGCGTGCTCGGATAAGGGTCTGACGTGGATTTGGGGGGAACCCCCACGCCGTTTTTTCGGCGTGGGGAGTCCCTTTAAATCCATGCCAGCTTACGGAGCTAGCGCGGCGGCATTTACTGCCTACGCTAGCTACGTAATCTGAAGTTACGTGCTAAATGAACGGACTTGCCGATGAGCGGCAAGTCCGTTCATTTTCAAAAGTCCCGCGGACTTTGGCCGGCGGATTATCCGCCGGAGAAGTCCGCGCGTGTGTGGGCAAGTCCGCACGTGTGTGGGCAAGTCCACACGCTCGGAAAGTCCAGCGGACCCAGCTGGAAAGTCCGGCGGGATTGTCCGCTGGACTAGGTCCGCCGGCAAAAGTCCGCACGTGTGTACGCGGCATTAGGGGGGGCTGCTGCACACAGAAGCCTTGTGCCTTTACAACCACTTTAAGTAAATTATACACAGGTGGGGCTGATTTACTAAAACTGGAGAGTGCAAAATCTGGTGCAACTGGTGTAGCCAATCAGCTTCTAACTTTAGCTTGTTCAATGAAGCTGATTGGTTTCTATGCAGAGCTGAATCATATTTTGCACTAAATCAATCACTAAAACAATTTCCACTAAATCAACCCCAGTGTGTATCCCTTAGTTTGTAGATGTGCATATTTATTCATAGTCAGTGAACCAAAAAGTATTTAAAACCCAATAGAATAATGCCCCGTACACACGACCGGATTTTCCGACAACAAATGTTGTTGGCTAAAAGTCCGACTGTGTGTATGCTCCATCGAACATTTGTTGTCGGAATTTCCGCCAACACATGTTGGCTAGCAGGTTCTCAAATTTTCCTCCAACAAAACTTTGTTGTCGGAATTTCTGATCGTGTGTACACAAGTCCGACGCACAAAAGTTCACGCATGCTCGGGATCAAGCAGAAGGAGCCGCACTGGCTATTAAACTTCCTCTCGTCTCGTCGTACGTCTTGTACGTCACCACGTTCCCACGTTTGTAATTGTTGGCCAACATTTGTGTGACCGTGTGTATGCAAGACAAGTTGGAGCCAACAACCTTCGAACAAAATTCCACGGTTTTGTTGTCAGAAAGTCCGATCGTGTGTACGGGGGCATTACAGTCAGGCATTTAGCATATTTCAAAGGTGGTGAGCCTCCACATTTCTCTGACAGGTTTACATTACTAAAGGTAGAAAAGAGAGAAAAAACACATTTAGGAGATGGCAAAATTGCTGCTCACCCCGGGGATACATGCAAAGGAAAGGGTTCCCCCAGAATGGGTGGGGTTTTTAGGCAGCAGAGTGTGATAAAAGTAGAAATATGTATGGGGATACGTTTTTTTTCATGGCGTCCATACAGGTCCGCCTCGTGTGGTCTCCACGGCATCCATGAAGGCTGAAGGCCCCGCATCTGTGTTGCTCAAACGCGTGACGTCATCGCATCGCAGGCACGCACAGGGCCCCGCACATGCGCAGCGATTGGTAAACATTCCAAGAGCGCTCAGGGATGCCACCAGCAAGGGACCAATCAGCACTGGGATATCCAAGACCTTCTTAGATGCCCATGAAGAGAGGATGGGTGGAGGAGTCAAACTTTTATCACACTCTGCTGCCTAAAAACCCCACCCATTCTGGGGGAACCCTTTCCTTTCCTTTACATTACTAAAGGTATTGCCTTCAGCTACTCTGGATACCTACAGGGAAAACATCTAACTTTTTTTTTTTTGTAGCCCTCATCAATATAATTTTAAAATATGAAAACTTTTTTGTACTATTTTTACAGAGTAGGGGGCATTTAAAACCCCTTTATTTTTTTGTATCCTTTGTTTCTTTTAAGAGATTTTCCTGCACTTTCTGCCACAGCAGGAAGGAAAAATAAAAAAATCCAACTTGAGGTTAATCTTCTATTACACTATGAAACAAGCTGTATTTTTCAAAAATGTGAAAATAAACACATTTTAAAAAGGTTTAAATCAAACTAGAAGCCACAATTGCATTTACTTTTTGGAGCGATGCCACGCAAGTGATTTTGTAAAAGCTACAGTCTCATAAGAATCTTTCTTGCAAGAAAAATATGAACAGGACCATTGAAATTGAAGGTGTTTTGAAGATTTCAGTGATTTGTGACTGAGCAATTGACTTTTAGCAATGTCTACAGCTGCAAGATAAGCCAACTTCAATAACTACTTCAGTTATCCCATGCAGCTGTGGAACGAACACTATGTCACACCAGTGATTTGCAGTTGCACACACCATACCCAGCTACAGCAGGAAATCTGTTGCAAGCTACAGATCAACGAAAATAACCAGAGATTCTGTATTTGCTACAAAATCCCTTATCTGAAGGGAGAGAAGAGTCCATTACATCCTGAAGAAGATCAACTACCGGCTTCCCAAAGGTTTTTTTCCTGTGGACCTGTCCATATAACATGAAAGCCTGTTCTAATAATCATACAGATAAATCACATTCACTTTTGAGGCTGCTGGAAAAATCGACGAAACAGAGAGCATCTGGCATTAATATAACATCTGCCTGCTGGGACTGCGCACAGCCTTGTGGTATCACAGCTGATAATAAATGGACGGTCCAGCATGGATGAATGCAAATGAATCTAAAGCTGAGATATCTACTGCTAGGAAAATGCCAAAGCTACTCACGGGAATTCCTGGCTTGCCAGGTGGTCCTCTCAATCCTTTCTTCCCCTTAGAGCCCTAAAATATAAATGTTTGTAAAGTTAGGTCAACCAAAGATTCACACCCTTTAAATCTTACATTGGCTCAGCACAGCAGTCAACACAGAGAGAAATGAATTAGTGACAAATACCAGTAGGAAGCTATTGTCAAAATATTAGAATTCCATTTTAAAACAGTCTCAGTTCAGTATATGCTGGTAAGGCTCAGTCACCTATTGCCCCGAAGGCTCTAGGAAGAAAAGGCTGAGGCTGGCAGCAGAGTGGGTAAGTGGTTAGCACTTCTGCCTGGCAGTACAAGGGTCATCGGTTTGAATCCCAACCATGGCACTACCTGCTTGGATTTTGCATATTCTCCCTGTACCTGCGTCGGGTCCTCCCACGCTCTAAAGACATGCTGGTAGGTTAACTGGCTTCTGTCTAAATTGGCCCTAGTATGTGTATGTATGAATGTGAGTTAGGCTGGCCATACATTACACAATTTTTCTTGAGGCCCCTTTCACACTGACGGACTGTTCAGGTCCGCCTGTCAGTTTTGACGGCGGACCTGAACGGGCGCTCCATGCTGGTCTATGGAGCGACGGATGTCAGCTCCAACCCGGTCCGATCCGCCAAAAGCAGACGGATGGCTCTACGTTCAGATCCATCGCTGGTGGATCGAATCGGGTGAGATCTGATGAAAACATACACGCTGTCCGTTTTCATCCGATCTCTCCACAGACCAGCAGCGCTGGACAAGCCCCTCCCCGCTCAGTGAGCAGAGAGGGACTTGTCATCCGCCGGCTCAGCGGAGATCAACGGAGAGATCTCCCGCTGAGCTGGCGGACAGAGGCAGACTCCGTGGAAGTGGAGTCCGCCTCGTGTGAAAGGGGCCTTAGATCTACCAAAACCCTATACAGTATGAGGTCAAAACCTCACTCTCAATTTGTATGCAATCGGGCAGGCCCTTGCACTACACAGCTGAAGGTAATTCTAAAGGAAATTAAAGTGGTTGTAAACCCTTACAAACCACTTTGACCTACAGGTAAGCCTAGATTAAGGGTTACCTGTAGGTCTAAGAAATATCTTCTAAACCTACACGGTTTAGAAGATATTTGCAAAAAGACAGGCACCGCTGTCTACGGCGTATGCGCCGTAGATATCGGCGCGCAGGAGCACTGAGCTTGGCGCTGCTAATGACGATAGGCCATTAGTGGCGGCTCCCGTGCGCATGACGTCATTGCGGCTCCGGCCAGTCACAGTGCCGGAGCCACGATACCCGGAAAGAAGATGGACGCTCCGTGGAAGAGGGGACAGTGGTGACATCGCTGGCTCCTGTGTCAGGTAAGTGACACATAATGGGCTACTATGCGATGCATAGTAGCCCATTATGCTTTACCTTTGCAGGGAAACAAAGAGGAAGTAACACCCATCAGGGTTTACTTCCTCTATAAATAAGAAAAGTGTGTAATGTATGGCCAGCTTTAGGGACCTTAGATTGTAAGCTCCTTGAGGGCAGGGACTGATGTAAATGTACAATGTATATGTGTAAAGCGCTGTGTAAATTGACAGTGCTGTATAAGTACTTGTAATACATAAAATCTTTATATCTGTGTTTCCAGCTATGGCCAGTAAGCTTTTTGCTTAACACAGCAAGATTGGTGAGAATCCTTTTGCTGCGGCAAAAGAAGTGAGAGTTGATGAATTGGGCAAACAAACCATGAGAGATCTCCCAAAGGGAGTTTCTGGGATGTAAATAAATATATAGCAGCTTAGCAGTCCTTAGATAAGGTACCTGCATTCATTTTACTTTTCAGACCTTTTTCTCTTTAGTTTTACCGGGTAATCCTGCAAAAAACACTTTTCCTTTCCCTGGGTGGCTAGCTACATTCACTCCTCCACTGTGTCATGGTTGAAGAGTTATGGTTGCCACCCAAGCTGGACTTTAAACATGTTTGCCTTTGTTCATCAACTCTACATGGTGGCGAGATTAGTAGTTTACATAAGGAAGATAACATTAATTTATGCTTCCAGTTCAGTTCACATGAAGTGACAAGGACACAGTGTTTTTGGCAAGATCAACTGGTATTTTCTGTTATTACTGAAAATGTTCTTAGCCTGAAAAAAAACATCTAAGGACTGTAAGATGAAATATTACAATTTAGTTCTAGGGTATAGTTATCCTTTAAAGCTGTATATGGGGATATGAGAGGCTGCCACTGGTGTCTTGTTGATTCATCCTTTAGTACCCTCAACAAACTCTGTACTTTTTGAGTTAGACCCCTTTCACACTGGGGCCACCATTTTAGCGGCACTTTAGTGCTGTTAAAACGTCGCCTTTCGGCCACTAGTAGGGCGTTTTAACCCCCACTAGTGGCCGAAAAAGGGATTAAAACCGCCCGCGTTGCGGCGCTTCCAAAACGCTTTTTTTAGGCGTTTCGGAAGCACTGCCCATTCATTGCAATGGGCAGGGGCGTTTTGGGAGCGCTGTATACAGCGCTTCCAAATCGCCCCGAAGATGCTGCTTGCAGGACTTTTTCTAACGTCCCGCAAGCACCCAGCCCCAGTGTGAAAGCACTCGGGCATTCATATTCGGGCGGCATGGGAGGCAGTTTTCAGGCTCTTTACAGACGCTATTTCTAGCGCTAAAATGCCTGAAAAATGCCTCAGTGTGAAAGGGGTCTAAAGCAGAAAGGAAGAAGTCCCCAGATGTACATAGTTCTTATTCTTGGAGTATCCCATCACTTCCCTCATCCCTATCCAAGTTCTCCAAAAATAAAAACAACATCCCCTAGACTTTGGAGAATAAGTCAATTAGCCTGTTGTGTGCCTGGCTGTGGGGCTACAGTTGGAAAGACCTGGACATGTAATCCCTGCAGGTCCTACAGGAATAGCTCTACAGAAGTGTGGCAGGAAACCCACACAAGTACAGGAAGGACATGAAAACTCCATGCAGATAGTATCCTGGCCAGAATTTGAACCGAGGCAAGGCAGAAATACTAACCACTTAGTGTACAAATATCTGGACAGAGGTCTTCAGGACACCAGCTGATGTCCCCTTTAAAAGACCCACAGCTGACTATAACCAGACACCAGAGGGGTAGCTAGTCCCCAAGATCCTTTCCAATGGACATTTTCACTTAGGGGTGTACTCACTTTTGTTTCCAGCGGTTTAGACATTTAGGCCCCTTTCACACTGGGGCGTTTTTCAGGTGGTACAGCGCTAAAAATAGCGCCTGTACACCGCCTGAAAAATCCGGCCTCATTCACTCCAGTGTGAAAGCCGGCGTGCTTTCACACTGGAGCGGTGCGCTAGCAGGACGGTCAAAAAAGTCCTGCTAGCAGCATCTTTGGAGCAGTATAGGAGCCGTGTATTCACCGCTCCTATACCGCTCCTTCCTATTGATTTGAATGGGACACCGCGGTAATACCGCGGCAATACCGCCGCTACGGCGGCGCTCTGCGGGGGATTTCAACCCTTTTTCGGCCGCTCGCGGGGGGGTAAAACCGCACCGCGAGCGCCCGAATCCCGCGGCTAAAATGACGGTAAAGCAGCACTAAATATAGTGCTGCTTTACCGTCACCGCGGCTCCCGCCCCAGTGTGAAAGGGGTCTAATGGCTGTGTGTTGAGTTATTTTGAGGGGACAGCAAATTTACGCTGTTATACAAACTGTACACTCACTACTTTACATTGTAGCAAAGTGTAATTTCTTCAGTGTTGTCACATGAAAAGATAGAATAAAATATTTACAAAAATATGAGGGGTGTACTCACTTTTGTGAAATACTGTACATGTACAGCGTAGACAATCGTCTTGCAGATTTGGGTTTTAAGCTCAAGTAATAGGAAAGGATTTGAAGTATGGAAAGTTTTGGGTCAGACAGACAAGGCGATGACCTATAAATTCAGTTTCACGTCCTCTACTTTACATATGAAGAAAATGGTAATAAATCATTTTTGTGCCTCAACCATCTAACCATTACGTGTGCCGGTTTGAAATTTAATTTGCTTCCTTTCCGCACCAGCGTGATGGATGCAAACCTTAATTAATATTAATATTAAAGGTGGAAAGTAACATCTGTACTTACTGTTGGTCCTCGCTCTCCTTTTTGCCCCTGTTCACCAGTCACACCTGGTTCGCCCTATAAGAAACATTCCGAGATTACACACAGTTAAAGAGATTTGGAATAGGTCGTTTGTGAAGATGAAAAGATAAAAACTTAAAAGAATGAAAATCACAGAGTATACAGTACATACAACAATGACTATCCACTCATAAACCGTGCAGGATGTAAACCCTAACAATGAACTTCTCTTATTGTTATCTTCTTGTTTGCTTCCTGTCAGTCATTTAGGCCTGGTCCACACCTATGCAGGTTGCAGTTTTCATATTCCAGGTGAATGTTGCATTTTTCAATACACAATTTATCTATTCTAGTCTGTGGAATCAAAAAAACTGAAAGAAAAGTCCTTGGCCCTTTCGATAAAATGCACAGATGTGAACATGATCCATAGGAAACCATGATAAATGGACTGTAGCGTGTTTCGGCAAAACTGAAAAAACAAAAGCTAAAAAAATGCATAGGTGTGAACCAGGCCTCAGAGCTGTCCTGTGTCCTGTACAAACGATCGGTGTTATCTCAGGGAATCTAGTTAGCCCTCCTAGTGTGTATCTTGGACTACAGAACAAATAGTATCTACTTTGTAAAGAATAGAATAGGGGAGCGTTTGAGTCGTTTAACAAAAGACAACGGGGCAGCGTTGACACCCATCAATCCACAAAATGCTGTGTTATCAGTCCAAAACAGGACTTATGCCGCGAACACACGATCGGAATCCTCGTTGGAAAACGCTCTGATGGTTTTTCCGACGGAATTTCGCTCAAACTGTCTTGCCTACACACGGTCACACCAAATTCCAACCGTCAATAACACCACGACATACAACATGTTTGATGGCACTATAAAAGGGAAGTTTCCGAGCATGCGTCGGAATTTTGCGTGTCGGAATTGCATACACACGATCGGAAAATCCGATAGAAAGGTTTTCCGTCGGAAAAATTAAGAAAAGGCTCTCAATCTAAAGTCCGACAGAAATGCCAACAGAAAAAGACCGATGGGTATAAACACGGTCGGAAAATCCGATGAAAAGCTCCCATCGGACTGTTTCCATCGGAAATTCCGGCCGTGTGTAGAAGTTGACTGCATTTCTGGCGAATCTACGGGTATCTGTCTGTACTTGCAGGGTCTCTACAATGTGCATGTAATGCAGAAATGTACTGCATCTTTTTTGAACTGACACTTCAAACAACTGTAATGCCGCGTACACACGAGCGGATTTTCCGTCGGAAAAATCTTGGATGGTTTTTCCGACGGAATTCCTCTCAAGCTTGGCTTGCATACACACGGTCACACAAAAGTTTGCTGAACTTTCGACCGCCAAGTACGCTACGACGAGCCGATAAAATTAAGTTCAATGCTTCCGAGCATGCGTCAAATTGTTACTGAGCATGCGTAGGAATTTTGTGCGTCAGAATTAGTACAGACGTTCGGAATTTCCGATCGAAACTTTTTCTGACCGAAAATTTTGCTGGTGGGATTTTGGCCAGCAAAAGTCCGATGGAGCATACACACGGTCGCATTTTCCGACCAAAAGCTCTCATCAGTCTTTTGCTGGCCGAATTTGCAATCGTGTGTACGCGGCATTATTGATTTTTGTTATAGCCCTGTATTAAACGTCCTCATTGATAACATCGCTCAATGACAATGTATAAAGTGAAAAATCATACAGGGGCTATGCTAAAAAGTCTATAATATAAAACAATATATGAAGCACTGGGAACCTGAGCACTATTAAACAGCTTACATTTCTAAAAAAGACAAGATGCCCTGCCCCTCAGGAAAGCTGGACTCATACTAGGGCCTTAGCATAGACCAAAAGAGTCCAACTCCAGGTGGAGGCTGCACACAAGCCAGAAGTTCATCAAAGATAATCATTTTACTTACCGTATATACTCGAGTATAAGCTGAGTTTTTCAGCACATTTTTTTGTGCTGCAAATGCCCCCCTCGGCTTATACTGGAGTCAAGCATTTTTCTGCTGCAGAAAATGAAATTTTCCAAACCGATTTTGGCGCCCCGTATCTCAGGGCCACTTGGTGCTAGGAACCCCAAATTTGGTGTGCAAACCCAGTGGAACTAGCACTACAACATATCCAAAGGGGTTCCTAGCATCAAGTGGCCCCGAGATACGGGGCCCCAAAGTCGGTTCGGAAAATGTCATTCTCTGCTGCAGAAAAGTGCTTGACTCGAGGATAAGCCGAGATACGGGGCCCCAAATTCGGTTAACTGTGTCCATCTGTAGCAATGTCATTTTGGCTGCAGCTAGGGGGCATCTAGGAACCCTTAGCTACCGAGATTAAAGTTTGGGGGGCCTATGGCTGCAAATGGACACAGCGAGGCTGCAAATGGCCATTGTTGACCATCTTCTCAACTTACAGTAGCTGCGCATTTCTCACCCTAGGCTTATAATCGTGTCAATGCGTTTTCCCAGTTTTTTGTGGTAAAATTAGGTGCCTCGGCTTATATTTGGGTCGGCTTATACTCGAGTATATACGGTAGTAATCCAAACCTTACCTAAACACACATTTAAAAAACACAACTGTTTTACTCGTAAGCAGATTTCAAACACTGATGGGGTCATCACTCTGTACTCTCAACAAGCTTCCAGTGCCTAAGTGACAACTCACACTGCTGGAACTCCCTCAGCCACCAGTTTCTGTATGTCTTTGTACAGGAATCTAATATAAAGACAGGTCTGGGATTTCTTGTTAAAAAAAAAAAAAAGACAGGACTGGGTGCTTATATAGCTTGCATACTGGTTCTTGAGAACCTAACAGCTGCACAGCTTCACTGCAAGCCATGTCACTAAAGCCAGCCATACATAAATTGAAATTCAGCCGGTTCAGCAAGGCCTGGACAAATTTTGATACATGTATGGGCACCTTGGTTGTGCACAAGTTGGTCTATTTATCGACTTGTGTATAACCAGCTTCTCAGGTTTTTCCAGAATGAATAGTGCCATCAGCTATAGCCAGCGACACTTTTCATTGTGTTCTTCCAGCAGGAAAGGCTCCCAGTCGGCAGAACACAATAGCGCTGACTGTGCTGATGGGGGAATCAAGCAGTTTTCTTTTCTTCCACCTGTGGGGGATGAAAAGAACGTTTCATAATCCATGGCCTGCCTAAGAACATGTCATAGAATGGCATCTACTGAGAAAGGACTGCAGATTTTTCTTCAGCAGGTACCAATAATCCTAACAGACAATACAAAGTCAGCTCTGATGCAAAATCCCGGCACTGTGCAGAAAAAATGGCTGTTGTTACCAAAATGGCAAAATTTATACTGTGATAACATAGCATGTGGGCATCTAAAATACCCAGTGGATATACTTACTGGTGCGCCTTGCTGACCGATTGCTCCTCTTGGTCCAACAACACCAACAATACCCTAAGATAAGACCACATTTAACATTTCTGTTAGTTTTTCACATAACTTTTTAATGAGGATACAGCATCTTTTACTAAGGAAAAACATTTGAAAATCACTGTTTTGGCATTGGTAATATTGTACAATATTTAAGAGTGACTTTTTTTAGCCAGGCAGTGATGGACCGAGCTTGGGTCAAGACCTGAGCTATAGAATCCAATCACACTTTTTTTATTTTTATTTTTTTTTAAATACTGTATACAGCTTTAGTAAATAAACCCCATTGCGTACTTAAAAGTGGGAAATGCCTGTATATCACATAATTGTTGACTCTGTATTCATATTTTAAAAACCCTCCTTTCTATGTGTAGTTTCCAGGTATACATTATATACATATGGGGGCCATCATATTTGCTCTTTGGATATGGAGGTTGTGCTGCATGTTTAACAGTACTGGGCTATAGTTTCATTTGTCTCATTCTTGCTGTTCATATCTACCAGAAAGGTCTACCTGATTAGAAGAAATACATTCTCTAAGAGCCGGTTCACACCAGGGCGACTCAGGATCCGACTTCAGGTCGCCCCGAGACGCCCCAAGTCGTCCCAAGTCGCGCTGTAATGTTAATCTATGGAGCCGTCTCAATGCACACTACTGAAGTCGCTCCGACTTCAAAAAAGGTTCCTGTACTACTTCAATCCGACTTCTAGGTGACTTGTACCCATTGAATTCAATGGAAGTCGCCTCCAAGTCGGATCTCCATCTATTTTGAAGCGACTTTACAGGAAAAAAAATTTGTTTACTCAGGCAAACCCCACCCTCCCAGAGAGCTGATTATTCTGTGATTGGCCACAGCCAAAGTCGCCTGGCCTGGGGGCGACTTGAAGTTGTGTTGTAAATAACTCAAAGTCACGTTGAAGTTGCTTCCAAGTCACGTTGAAGTTGCTTCCAAGTTGCTTCCAAGTTGCCTTGCTAAGTCGCGCTGTAAGTCGCGTTGCCCCAGTGTGAACAGGCACTTAGTGGCCGTGGGCTTATTTACTAAATGAGATGAGAATCTTCCCTAAAAAAAAGTTGTGAAAATTCACTTAACCAATTAACCAATTAAATTAACCAATCATGTAGAAAGCACCTGCACATGATTAGGTATTTAAAGTGAGCAGGAATATATGCTTTTCAAACGATGGGATAGTTGAAGTGAATATATACACAATTATTTTAATGAAGATTCTCAACTCCTTTGTAAATTAGCCTCAATTTCTAATATTTGTTTTTGGGAAAATGGAAGGAATGTAGCAAAATACAAATCCAAAAATCTATTTACGTTCCACAAATATGGAATTATAATTCAGCAAGCATATGTGAATTTCGTATGACTTTAAAGCAACTCTATCACCTAACTGAACTTTTTTCCTTAAACTGCTATCAGTAAAGCTAAATAAGTACATTTACATTGGGCTGAATGAATGAAAAAATTCCTCCATCCACACAATCGAGGTGGATGGAGGAATCCTCCCCCATCACCAGGACATTGTATTCTGACAGCCGGACATTTTTGCAGCATGTCACTTTAACAATGGGGGCTGCCATACACTGATCACAATTTGTCTGTTCCCTGCTGACCTGACTTTTTTATCAGTGTATGGCCAACTCAAATCTTGATATCAGCACAAGATTTCTAAAAGGCATGCAAAATTCCAATCTTTAATGCTGTAACCTGCTGGCCAGTACAGCCTAAGCTTTGGCCAGGGCAGGAAAATTTGGAAGGCCGGTGCAGGTATAGCAGGCAGCTCTAGGTTCCTGCATTCATACATACAATATGATATGGCCTTTTGCTTTCCTTTATCCTGCTTTTTGGGCACTATTTCATCCACTGACACCATTAATGGGGCACTGTTCCTCCCACTGACACCAACGATGGGGCACAATTTATTCTATTGACACCAACGATTGGGCACAATTGCATCCCATAATACCAACGATGGGCCACTGTTCCTCCAGTGACACCAGCAATGGGGCATAATTCCTGTCACTTACACCAACAATGGGGCACTGTTCCTCCCACTGACACCAATGACGGGGCACAATTCCTTCCATTGACACCACCAGTGGGGCACAATTTATTCCATTGACACCAACAATGGGGAACAATTCCTTCCACTGATACCAGTGATGGGGCACAATTTCTTCCATTGATACCAATGATGGGCCACTATTCCTCCCACTGACATCAACAATAGGGAACTATTCCTCCCACTGTCACCAAGGGAAGGGCACCATTACTCCAATGACACCAACAATAGGCCACTATTCCTCCTACTGACATCAACAATGGGGCACTATTCCTCCCACTGACACCAAGGGAAGGGCACAATTCCTCCAATGACACCAACAATGGGGCACTATTCCTCACACTGACACCATCAATGGGGCACAATTCCTCCAATGACACCAACAATGGGGCAAAATTCCTCCCACTGACACCAATGATGGGGCACTTTTCCTCCCCCTGACCCCAACGATGGGGCACTAGTCCTTCCACTGACACCGAAGATAGGGTATTGTTTATGCCTACTGGGTGCCAGGACATCTTCTACTCCCACTGGCCCTAGTCCAGTCCCCCTAAAGTCTGAAGGACAGTAGAGCTAATCGCTAAAAAATGTTGATCTCGCCGCGAGATTCGTGATCTTTATTCTAAGCAAAAAAATGTTTATTCTCATTTTAGCCAGAATCGTGCAGCTCTAAAGGACAGTAAACTCGCCCCTTTGTTTAGAAAGTTTGGCGATTCCTGCCTTAGATCATTGTTTCCTAAAGAGTCGAGACCCAAATTGGCTGCATTGTGATGGCTCGCCACACAGTGGTGTAGTAGATGAAGCCTAGTTTTGTCCAAGCACAAAATTGGTGGCAAGTGATACAGTATAGAACACTTTATTTATCTGTGATTCAAATCGTATACTACCTAAAATGTAGTCTACAAATAATGCAGTTTATTTACTACAGAAAAAAAATCATTGCAAGGCAAAAAGTCCCCAAAAATGTCAAAGATAAAAAATAATGAAGACTATGGGGGTTATTTACGAAAGGCAAATCCACTTTGCACTGCAAGTGCACTTGGAAGTGCAGTCACTCCAAATCTAAGGGGTAGATCTGAAATGAGTAGACATGTGCATTCGTTTTTGTCCGAATGCATTTTCGTCCGAATTTCGGGTATTTTCGTTATGGTTTTAACAAACGATAACGAACGTGCAGAGTTCGAAAACCGAAAGATCCAACATAAACAAATGATTTATTTTCGTTTTCGTTGTTACCAAATTTCGATATAGACGCTGACAATAGTGATCTGTGTCCATCGAACCTGTGGTCGAATGTGCCTAACCTTAGCTCTATTAGTCCAAGACTATTCTACATAGAGAGAAAAGATTCGACATAGAGAGAAAAGATTCTACATTATAGAGACTATAGCAAAAAAGGTCGAATGTGCCTAACCTAACTCTATTAGTCCAAGATTATTCGTCATCGAGAGAAAAGATTCGACATGAAGATTCGACGAAGCAGTCACCGCGAGCGGACATTTATGGTCAAATGCTCCGCCCATAGGCTATAGAAGAATTCTAATTGGTTGACTAGTAATAATAATTAATAAATATAATTATTACTAGTGTCATACAACATTAGAATTCTACTATAGCTTGTAGGCGGAACATTCAACCGGAAATGTACGATTGCGGCATCGTACAGTTTAGCTGCTCCGTCAAATCTTCTTAGAACATTCGACAGACACCATAAGCCTTCAATGACAGATTTGACCTTAATTATTTCGGATTTTCGGATGAATGCATTTTTTAACGAAACTAAATGGGGAGGGGGGAGAGTGAGGCGGTGGGGAAGGGAAGATTACATTTTCAGATTTTTTTTTTCTCTCTTTTCTCTCCCTCTTTTCTTGTTCTCTTTCTATCTCCTCTATCTCTCCTCTCCCCTTTCCTCCCATTAAGTTGGGAAGCTCACTACGAGTCAATCTTTATTCACAAATCACATAGGAAGGACACGGGGAAACAGTTTAAAACACAATTTTCAATCACAAATTATAAGAGAGAAAGGGGGATAAAGTAAAAGGGAGTAATATGGTTTTAAGAAGCCTCATACACTTAATAAAAAATTATATATATATATATTTTTTTTTTTTCTTCTTTTTCTCAAGTTGGGAGGGGAGGGGAGGAGAGGGGGAGAGGGAGAGGGAAGGAGGTTACTGTATAAATTTTTTTTTTTGGGGGGGGGGGGGGGGGGGGGGAATAAGAGATAAGGATGTTTTCATGTAAAAATGTGTGTACAAATTATTTAATGTGGTTTTTTAAATGGAAATGTTAAAAAAATCCAATAAAATTTGATAATAAAAAAAAATAAAAAATAAACTAAATAAATAAAAACGAATTTCGGAAGTAAACACATTTATTTTTCGGACGAAAACGAAATTCCAAAACTAAATATTTCAGTGTGCACATGTCTAGAAATGAAGCTCTGCTGATTTTATCATCCAATCATGTGGAATTGCTGTTTATTTTCCTTGCATGTCCCCCTCGGATCTACAGCGACTTTACTACCAAGTGCACTTACAGTGCAAAGTGGATTTTCCTTTAGTAAATAACCCCCTATGTTTTTTTTATCTTTACTAGAGCTTATAGAAAATGGCGATGGGATATATGGCCATTGTTATGTGTCTTTGTATGGCTTTTTGAACATTTTGCTACTAATTCTCATCCTGGGTTCCCGTACGGTAACAATTTTCTTAATTGGGTCCTCTGATTAATACGTTAAAAAATCCCTGCATTAGATGGTTGCACAATAGGCTCCTTGAAGAGTATGCACGCTATAGGTACACACAGCTGTAGGTGCTGAAAAAAACATTGCATAGCAGTAAAATTAGTAAGACATATAAGACAAGTTTTCAATATGCAATAAACATATTGTTTCCACAGCTATCATAGAAGATGTGAAAAAAAAAAAAAAATCTCCGAACATGTCTTAGTACCTTATAGCCTTCATCTCCCGACTCTCCCCGGTCACCGTGCTCTCCAGCAGGGCCCTGTGTTGAATAAGACAAGATATACCTTTTTATTTTGTGGGTAACGAAGCACACATCCAATGGTATTATATACAAGAAAAAGTCGCTTAGGTAAAAAAAATATTGTTTATTTCAATATAGACTTTGTTGAGCAGTGTTCATCTAAAGTGACAAAGTAAAATGAATAGCAGCCAACAGAGCAGTCTGGAATACTTCTGGTGCTGCGAACAAAAAAAAAAAAAATGACAGCTCCTCAATCAATATAAATCTAGAATGGCGCACAGTGGGAGGGATAATTCAATCAATGCGCAATTTCAAACAAAATTCTCTGGCACTCGGCCCCACGAGCCAGCATAAGGATCTGTCTGATCTATTTCTAATAAAAGAAAAATACAGGTTAACATTGCATACTTTTATAAAAAGCTACACACCACGCCGAGGCATCTCTGTATTGTGCAGTTTACACTAATCTATGACAGAGCAGGACACGTATTAAAGCATTAAAAAAAACTAAGATCAGGCTTAAAGTAGGTTTAACCACTTCAGCCCTGGAAGGATTTACCCTCTTAATGACCAGGCCATTTTTTTGCGATACGGCACTGCGTCGCTTCAACTGACAATTGCGCGGTCGTGCAACGTTGTATCCAAACAAAATGTATTTTTTTCCCACAAATAGAGCTTTCTTTTGGTGGTATTTTATCACCTCTGCGGTTTTTATTTTTTTTTTTGCGCTATAAACCAAAAAAGGCTGACAATTTTGAAGAAGAAAAACAACATTTTTTACTTTTTGCTATAATAAATAAAAGAAAATAAAAGTAAAAAAACAAATTTCTTCATCATTTTAGGCCAATATGTAGTCTACTACATTTCTTGGTAAACAAATCGCAATAAGCGCATATTGATTGGTTTGTGCAAAAGATATAGCGTCTACAAAATAGGGGATAGATTTATGACATTTTTATTATTATTATTATTAATTTTTTAATAGTAATGGCTGTGATTATTTTTAGTGGGACTGTGACATTGCGGCGGAGAGATCGGAAACTTTTAACACTTTTTTGGGAGCAGTGACATTGATACAGCGATCAGAGCTAAAAAAAATGCACTGATTACTGTATAAATGACACTAGCAGGGAAGGGGTTAACACTAGGGGGCGATCAAAGGGTTAAGTGTGTCCTAGGGAGGTGTTTCTAACTGTGGGGGGAGTGAACTAACTGGGAGTACAGAGAGATGGCTGTTCCTAATCACTTGGAACAGACGATTACACTGTACTCACACTGTACTCCCCTGACAGAACATCGCGCCTGCCGGGCCACGTGCATTGGCTCTGGTGCCGCGCGGGTGCACTGTATCTATTACACGAAGCCCCGTACTGGAACTGCGATTTACGCAATAGAGCCGCCCTGTTGCATAACTGCGGCAGCTGATCGGCAAGTGATTAAACGCAGATGTTTTTTCTATGCATTAAGGTAAAAAATCTTCTGCAAGCAGCGCCGCCCTCAGCCCCCCTAAGTACATACCTGAGTATGATCTCATTCCAGAGATGAAATTACTAACAAATACATACAAAGCCAAAGCCAACTCCGCCCTGAGCTACATCACCAAAATTGTTTCCAAATATCACCCAAACCGTCCTCTCCGCTCCTCTCAAGACCTCCTGCTCTCTAGCTCGCTTGTCTCCTCCTCCCATGCTCGTCTCTAGGACTTCTCCAGAGCCTTCCCATTCTCTGGTACTCACTACCCCAATCTGTCTGACTATCTCCTACTCTGTCCACTTTAATGCGATCCTTGAATACATGAGAAATGTATTCAGGGAAGCCTATCCTGCGTTCAGCTAATAACCAAATCTTCTATTTCTCCCATCAGAGTTCATCCCTCACAGTTATTACCTTTTTGTTCCACTAGTCCCTCCCTATTAGATTGTAAGCTCAAAGGAGCAGGGTCCTCTCTACCCTCTTGTTATGAATTGTATTGTTGCTGTACTGTCTCTCTTTATATGGTAAAATGCTGTGCAAACTGTTGGCGCTATATTAAATCCTGTATAAAAAAAAAATTATGTGCACAAGAGCAGAGGCTTTCTTGGTTCTCTCTCTCCTCATTGGCTCAAACACAGCAGTGGGAGCCATTGGCTTCTGCTGCTGTCCATCACAGCCAGTAAGGAGGGAGAGAACCGAGAAAGCCTCTGCTCTTGTGCACATTATTTATTATACAAGTAGGGCAGAGGCGGGGGCCAACCCATGCTCTGTGTGTCTTATGGACACACAGAGCTGGCTCGGGAGCAAGCAGGCATGAGTGCCCCATAGCAAGTGGCTAGCTATGGGGGCACTAGGCAGATGGGAGGGGCCAGGAGCACCAGAAGAGACCCGAGAAGAGTAGGATTAGGGGTGCGCTGAGCAAAACCTTTGCACGGAGCAGGTAAGTATGACATGTTTTTTTATTAAACAAAAATACAAAGTGAGCCTTTAGAATCACTTTAACTGTAAGCGCCCTATGATAAATATGCAAAGAAAGCCCAAAACTTGGGAAAAAAAACACTCAACTCTTGCGGTGTGCATGGAATAAATGGTACAAACAAAAAACATTTAGTACCTATGCTCGGATGAAAAAAATAATAAATGCTTCACATATGATCAGGGCTGGATTTTGGCATTCACAAAGGATTTAATCCTCTTAATTTTGGGATATATGATGCAATCAGATCTTCTGTGCCAAGAAGGCTTTACTGTGCTACGCACTGATTCAGTAGGGGGGCTTTTTGATTGCCTATTCCCTTCTGTATGGTTATACTGTCTCGTTGGGTGCCAAAACCCTGCTCCATAGATGCCATGGTTTCTGGCACTGGGGATGGCCAAAAAGCAGAAAAGCTGTATGCAGTTTGGAATAAATGGCTCCACAATATTAGGCTATATATTCACTATACACCAGCAGTTCTTGATGTGCATCTGACTGATGGGGAACAAAGAAATGGTTTGCATGGATCTGCTCACTTTCCTGTGATGGATATGTGATGAAATAAGACATGTGAATACTTTCTGTACTAAGAAGGCTTTATTGTGCTATGCACTGATTCCTTTATTCCCTTCTCACCAGAACGGTATGGTTGGCCTTGTTGGGTAATTCCATACAAGTATGAAGTAACTGTCAAGTTTCCAGCATTTTTGTTTGCTCAACTATCTGAGACATCTAAAAAGTTTATGCACATATGGACCAAATATTGGCATATGGACCAGATATTGGACTGTTATACAGGACACAATATTTGTCTTTTGTTTTTTTCCTTCTTTTATCTAGCCTTATTTTCGAACCTCTATTACCTAGGGCAGTGATGGTGAACCTTGGCACCCTAGATGTTTTGGAACTACATTTCCCATGATGCTCCACTACACTGCAGTGCAGT